>JAOBRD020747183.1:0-14084 GCA_027575215.2 Hydrozoanthus sils
TACCAAAAGCAAGAACAAACTATGGCATTTTCAGCATAAAATTTACTGGTGCAAAAACATGGAATTCGCTAGATGCAGGTCTAAAATCTCTATCCTTTAAAGCCTTCAAAGCCGTACTCAGAGAAAGCTTCGTTAAATACTATTGAAGTTCAGCAATTCACCAAATTATTCTTTTCCCTATTATTTCTGATTTTTTATAATTAAGTAAAAATGTGCTGTTTTCTTTCGTTGACTTAGTTATTATTTTCCTTATTACTATTTGATATTCTTTCTATTTTTTACGCTGATATAAACGTGTTCAATTCAAAATGTGTTCTGGCTCCCCGGCTAGTATAGCCCCTCATGGTTATTCCGGGTAACCAGCACCTTATCTTGTAATATTAAAAATTTGTTAACCTAATATAGCCACAGTTGAGGTGCAAACGATTATTATTGTTGTTGTTGTTGCTGTTGTTGCTGCTGCTGCACGTTTGAATGCACCGTGCTGGTCACCTGCACACCGTCGCCTTGAAAATTACAACATGAAAAGCTTAGTTTTGATGTTTTATTTTTATGAGAACGACCTACAGAAAATTTTTCCAATCTTTATTTAACATTAAAAAAACACTTTCATCCTTTTCTATTCACAAAGTGTAACTCGGACAAAAGAGGAAGCAAACCAGTCATACATGACCGAAAAGAGCAAGCAAGAAGTGTGTGTTTCGTAAGCCCGGTCGTCGTCGATGAGACGGCAGAGAACAAAGGAGAATATAATAGTTACACTTTGGAATGCACCGCACAGTGATGCGAAAATGTTAGGTATGCAAATAACTTGCTGTGTTTTTCTCATATGCTGCCTTATATACCTCACACATGTTATCCTACCACAGATATGCTATCCTACCTCCCATATTCGCTCCCCTACCTCCAACATGATATCCTATCGCAAATATGCGTACCCTTCCTCGCATATTATACCACACTACCTTACACATGTTATCCTATTACAGAAATATGGTATAACCTTACCTCCGATATGCTACCCTACCTCACAACTGTGATCCCATCATTAATATGCTGTACCCTGCTCCCCTTATGTAACCTTACCTCACGCATGTTATCCTATCAGATATGCTATATCCTACCCCCTATATGCAACCCTAGCTTACGCATATTATTCTATCATAGATATGCCATACCTTACCTCCGATATGCTACCCTATCTCACAATCGTGATACTATCATTGATATGTTACACCCTATCCCCTATATGTAACCTTACCTCACACATATTATCCTATCACAGATATGCTATACTTTTGTCTTACATATGCATATGTAGACAAATAACTGGAAAAGGGTCTCGTGGCACTAACAGGAATCGAATGTTTCAAAAAGTGAATTCAACTACTTCAAGCATGCCTCTGCGTATGGATTGGATCAATTAATGGGTGAATTAGCAATTTTAAAAGCAATAAATTGTAAGAAACTAGCTTTTAAAAAACAGCACTGATAATACGGGCCTGCGCAAAAGCCAAAAATAGTCGTTTTTTGTGACAAAACCGGCTCGGCTCACGGCATTTCGTGTGAGCGCTATTTCTGCTCGATTAAACCTCGCTAGTCTATCATTTGAACTTAATTTGAAGTACTATTCTATTATGTGTGTGGTCAGTAAAAAAAAATAAAACCAGCATAGAAATATAGCGTGAAATTAGAGCGAAACTAAAGCCAATTTAGGTTAGTTAGTCTATGTAACGGGATTTCAGAATTTCCAGCGTTGAGTCTTATGGGAATTTTAAATGTTGCACGCGCAACAACACTCAATCGGCTAGATTTTGCCAAACGATAGAAGACCCCTTTTCCTGTTAACGCCCTAGATATATTTGTTGCGCCTTCAATTTTAGTTTTTAGCTATCAGTTACAAATTTGTTGAAGGGAAACCACATCGATGTACGAAAACCTCTCCGCTTTCCAGTTACACCGTGTTAGCGCAAAATCCGTGACATCCCCATCCCCGCAATACACACATTTGTCACAACTACTAAGTTTGAACTTCGCGGCCTTAAGGGAAAAGGTCAAAACAATTTAATGGTATTTCCTAGGAATCCAATTTAGGGGGGTGGGGTATTATGTGCCGCCAACCACCACCTTTTTTCAAAAAGGCTGAATTTCAGGAGCAAATATCACGTTCGATAAAATAGATATTGATAAAGTGTTTGCACCAACGCCTTCCTTGTGCAGAAAGGAGTCCATAATACAATAAAAACCAATACCCTTAAATCAGGTTTTGAGAAATTGAGCTCTGAAAAAGTGGAGGGAGGTGGGGTAGGGGGTATGTGCCGCCACCTACCACCTCCCCCGAAAAAATTGGATTCCTTTAAAAAATCATTGTTTTGACTTCTTCCCTAACTTCGGATGTTTCAGTTTCCGGTCCTTTGTTCTCATTTACAATGGCCTTAAGAGTGAGTCCATGAGAGCATCAGGTAGTCGTACTACATGACATCTCGCAGATTTCATTTGAAACTTGGCACGTTTATAGGGTCTATCCCAAAACTCTTCCGATTTTTCAGGGGGGGGAGTTAGACCTAACCCCCTGACTTTTTAAGAGTTTGACCTCAGTTAGGGCCTGGAAATTAAGGAAAAGTGGACAGTTCCCAAATCAAGAGATTTGGTTGTATCGAGCAGCATATATTTAGGTACATTAAAGGGCCGTGCACCAACCAAATGCAGTCATTTTGACTGACAACTTGTCAATCAAGAGCAAATTAAGCATGAGTAGTAAGTTTTAGGTTCATCAGTCCAAGGGCCCAAACTATTTACGGCATAGTGATGCATGGTTATGAATTTGACACACTAATATCTCGGGAAGGGTTTGTGCAATTTCACACCCAAGTTCCCAGGTCTTTGTTACAAAAGAGCCTGGGTACAACATCGGGGTTCACGTTGCCATCAATAGCTTTAGCAGAAGACTTTTATGATTGGAGGTCTCTTCATCCAGTAACAACCCCCAGCTAATAAGCAGACCATATACAATGTGCAAGATCATTGGGAGCTTCAGCTCGTAGACGGCAATGCAAACTGTAAACTGAGGACTTAAAGTAAAACAGAAACTAAAAGTCTAGAAATTACCCTAAAAAATACCAATTAAGAATTAATGTTATTAACTGGATAGCAAGTGGGTTGGCACTAAGTCCTATAGTGTTTTGCCGAACGTAATATGCAGTAAATAAAGGCGCGCGCGCAATAGGACGTTTGCCATAGGGCTATTGTCTTTTAACTTCCTTTCGATACGTGCGTTTGCTAAAACAAGGGACTGCAAGCAGTCTAATGGCTTCGCATTTTTCAACTCTAAAAAAATACCAGGCTCTTGGTTTAACACAAGTTTTCCTTCAACAATCCCTAAAAACTACCGAACTGACTATTCTAAACCCTAAAAAATACGAAGGTTTCGCAACAAGTTTCGGTGGCACACAGTGCATGATTGATATTTTGGTATCATTCTTTCACTCCTGCTGCACCGCAGGCGCACGTATATATTTTTTTCGGCATTTTAACAAGTGGTACAACTTTGTACTTTCAAAATAACCTAGAAAATTTAACCTTTTTTTATTTCAGGGAAAGTACCCACGCAAGTTGTCAACGAGTTTGAATAAAGTCCGCTGCATATACAGTGAAAAAATAAAATCAAAGTTTTAACATCAACGTTTCGTCAGAATGAGAACTGCAGAAGGAACGAGGCCGAGTTCCTGAACAGTCTTATTCATATCAGCATCCGAGAAGGTCTTGCGTGGAAAGGACGTCATGAGAGCGAACGGCTGGCCTCCGTCGGTTCTGTTGGAGGTCACGTGAGAGTAAACAGCCGCTAAAGTATCGGAGGCCTGGAACTGACCTGTGATGGCGGCGCCGTTTGTTAATCGAAACTGAAAGGCGAAAGAAACAATTGTAAATGTTGGGAAGTTGTCGATTAAGCAGTTTAAACGAAGAAATCAAGACATTTGTTTGCAAACGGGGATGGAGGCGGTAAAATCAAGCCTTCTCTAGTGACAGCTCTGAATACGAAAAAACTTCCCATTAAAAGAGTTTTTGAAGTACAAAACTTGGCATACGCACTCCTTCGAGCAAGCAAGGCATACGCACTCCCTCAAGCAAGCAAGGCATATACACTCCCTCAAGCAAGCAAGGCATACGCACTCCCTCAAGCAAGCAAGGCATATGCACTCCCTCAAGCAAGCAAGGCATATGCACTCCCACAAGCAAGCAAGGAATATGCACTCCCTCAAGCAAGCAAGGCATACGCACTCCCTCAAGCAAGCAAGGCTTACGCACTCCCTCAAGCAAGCAAGAAAAAACTATGCTTAGTTTTCTATCAGTTGAATTGTGTACTTTATTCCACCAATCTACATGATTAGAATGAAATTTTTAAGAAAAAGAAAGGTTCTGGTTGCCTGGAATAACCATATTAAAGGGGCAAATAAAGCCAGACAACCACGCAGAACCAGTTTTCAAGAACCATCTACCTGGAATAATATCGATGATGCTATAAAAGTATTAAACCGTAAATCGGCTCACCTGCCAAAACAAACCTAATATCCATTCTTTTAACATTTTTTTCTCAATTAATTTGTTTTTATTTCTCCTTTCCTCTGAAACGTTATATACCCCTTTCGTTTTTCACAAAAAATGTACCTTTAATCGACCTTATGCAATATCAGTAAAAATTTATGTTCAGGGCCAAGTGCCGGATTAGCTCGTTCTATTCAGATGGCCTGTATTACAGTATATAGAAATAACAATGATCTGTTGCTTATACATCTAATAATCCTCAATAACCACAAATAAATTGCTGTTGTTGTTGTTGTTGTTGTAGTTAGGGGGGTATGGAGGGGAGGGCTATACAGCTGCAATACAAGGCGAGCCCTAGGAAAGACCTCTGAACTAACCTGAATCCTACATGTTGTGTATTCTTTTTTCTCTGCAGGAGCTGGGGCGTCGGAGGGTCCTGGTCTTGCTAACGATGGGGCAGCCGCTGGTTGGGTCGATTTATTTGACTGTGGCACGAAAAACAAGTGTTTCTCAGGGGTGTACCTAGGGGGGTGAGATGTTTCCAGGGATTCCGAAACCCCCCAACCCCCCTTTTTCATTTTTCTTTTGTTCTAAGGTTTTGTCGATTTAGGCCTTTATTTTCGCAGGAGTTTAATTTTTGCGATATTTGCGGCTTTTTGACACTTGGCAACAAAAAAGTTCCGCAACTGAAAAAGTCAGAAAAATAATCCAAAAATATAAATTCATAAAATTTGACGTTTAATTCATAAAATTTGACGTTTTAGATTCTCTTCAAGCAAAAAATAAATCCTTATCTAGGTAAACATGGATTTCAGAATCCCCCTTGCAAATCTCAGGGGACGCCCCTGTTTATCATTGTTACCGTGGAAATGAAAGGATAAGCATACCATAATGTCTTATCAGAGTACGCCCTCGGCTAACATTTAACTCAAAGTTGGTTGTTTGGGGAGAGACCGGCAGAAAAAAATCGTTCATATGGAGCAAACTTGTAAGGTTAAAAACCGAGATCTTTTGGGCTGGAATAAAGGAAAGTTGAGAACATAGCTAGAAAGATTTAACATTAGAACATAAAATATTCTAGTGCCATGCTTTCGACTCAGTTGGAGACTACGCCCCTTCCCAAGCCCCAAGAAAAAAAATTGTTTACTTACCTTAGCAGCTCTCTCGGCCTTGTCTCGAGCAATCTCTTCTTTTACTTTTTGTCTAAAGTTAGAAAACAAAGGAAATTATTGCACAGTAAAATATACAAAGTAAAGTAAACCGGAGAAATATGAACTCAATTTGTTAGAGCACTTTTGAGAAAATAACAAAGTTGTAAGTTAAAACTGATATGTAGGTCCGAACCACCATTTCAGTGGCATCAGGCTAAGCTGGGCCACGGTGTCGGCGTTAGCCGGTGTTTATTATGGACCCTTGGATGCGCCATAACCAGATGGAATAAACTGCTGGGAAGAAAACCGGAGTACCAAAAGAAAACCGGAGTACCAAATGAAAACTGGGTCGGATATCCATGGGCTAAGATTTGTCGGCCTCAATATGACTTCAAGGGGTTTTCTTTTGGTACTCTTTAACCTTCTAGAACTGTTAACAGTAAATAATATCTACCAGCTCCATGCTTTGGTACACCAAATGCCTGAAAGCAAAAAGCACACTAAAAACGATAATACACAAAAAAAGAGATTCAAAAATTATTTTAGTGGGTTACAGGTAATCTCATGCTCACCGCTCGGCCAACCTGACTAAGAGATTTAATGTTTGTCTAGTGATGGAAACCGTTGGTTCAACCAAAAGTTGATGATACGCGAACAACATCGTGTAATGCCTCTTGCGAGTGTTCAACCATAACCTTTCTTTTTCTTGTTTTCCTATCTAAAGGTACATATTTTGAAATTATCATCCCCGATAAAAAACTTTGGTTTGAACAAAAAGCGGAATTTTTTGGCGAATCTTTTAAAATCAAGAAAAACTACACCAAATGCCGAGTCAACGTGACGTCAAAATAACGTAGTTTAAGGAAGACTGCTTCTTGTGAAGTTACCACAACAGCGGAGTGTAAAAATACCGCAAAGTTGTGTTGCAGCGTGATTTTCGCTATCTGTTTTATACAACTTTCCTTTCCAACAACGAAATTATTTTCGCGACGCTACGTCACAGTGAGCCTGTCGTTCTTGATGACCAGCGGCAAGGGTTGACCAAATAAATGGTTTGTAAAATTTGCGTTTTTTCAAACCAAAAAATGCAGGGATATACATTCCGGAATCTTTTCCTAGAATGAAAGTAAAATGTTTATACCGGGCTAATTTTTCTTCCATCTTCTCGCGTTTTTTTAGTTCTGCCAGTTTCCGGGCTTCATCCATTTCCATTCTGTAGGATTTAAGGAGTCAATATATAAATTTAGTGAACAAATTCTATTCTCTTATGAAACACTTAACTTCAGTTCAAATGAAATCCAACTCATTCCGATCTATTCCAGTTTTAACATTTTAATTTCAGTTTGATTCGGCTCGACTAATTTTCAATTTCCAAAAGACATGGCAAGATTTGAGTATCACGGGCTAAAATACAAACTTACAAGGAACACTTACTCAACGAGTTACAGAAACTTGAATTCAACACACTTCACATCAAAATATCAAACTCAACTCAACTTAACGCAACGTTTCGTTGTTGTCATGATGCCATTTGGGAGCTTAAGCAACGAGGAAGGCAACGACAGAGAACAATAGTGAATACAATAGCTGCACGTTGGAATGCACCGTGCTGGCCACCTGCACGGCTTCGTCTTGAAAATTACAACGTGAAAAGCTTTATTTTGGAGTTCTTACGACTAGGGGAGCGATAAACAGAAAATTTTCTCAATCTTCGTTTGTCTTTATGCAGGGAGCTGTTGTCTTTATTTGTTCACAAAGCATCACTAAAACAAATGAGAGAGCAAACGAGTCAAGCATGGTCGAAAAGGAAAAGCAAGAAATGTGGTTTTTGGAAGCTGTCGTCGATATCTGCGTTGCTTAAGCTCGCTGTTCTTGAGGAGGATTGAACGACAAAAATTTCGATTTGCAGGGTATAGATAACTTCTAAGTTTACATGCTCTTTTTATAAGAACCAGTCTTTCAGCTGAGGCTGGGCTGTTCTTAAACTTTTTGGTGGTTTTAGCCTCAAAATGTTCTTAAATTGTTTTCATTTCCTGATATTTCCAAATAAAACGAGCAGTTAGAAATGTTGTAATGAACTTCTATGTAAAAAGTGTGAAAAGTTTGTAGGGGAAGGCTACTCGATGGAGTACGAATTAACAGAGAAGCTGATTTCATACCCTAAAAAGATACGATCACAATTACCCAACCACGACTTTGGTGCAAATTTGCATTGAATGCCATATATGGCAGGTTCGCAGTCAGCCGGAGACTCTAAAAGGTAAATGAAGGTCTCATTTTCGACCCTAAAAGGTCCGTTGAGCAGCCAGGTACTTCCCACCCCCCCGGCCACTAGCGATGTATATCTCAATTGTCTGATCAAATGATTGTCCAATTAGCTTGTTCTTAATTTATCGGTAACCTCAGCCTGGGTTTTATTATAAAAAGTGTTTAAGGTTACATAACACCTTTGACACATACTTTCGAAAATTTTCGATTGCGCGCTTTGTATTAAAGCTATCTTGTTGTTTTTTGGCGAATATTAAGCATCGATACAGAAGGGATTTTTGTTTCGTTTTGAATCTTTGATCGAAGATTTTTCAGATGACATATCTTGTTCGAGTAGCGAATAGTTTTCTTTCCGAAAATCAGATGAGAAATGAGATTTGAAATAAGAACGAACGCTTTTAAAACCTCACTACTAAATGTTGCTAGTTAGCGTGACTGAAATTGACACGCAATCTAATCAGCCCGCACCACACAGTTGGGGAATCAATTAACACCTCAAATCTATTATGTCAACAAAACATACAATTTTTCCCGCGTCGAGAAGATGATCACGAAACACTTTCGTTCATGTCTTCACGAGTTTTAAACATTTTTGCAAACTTTTTTCGCCAGTTTAAAGTATTGATAAGATATATTTATCTCAGCAAAGAATTGCAATAGAGAAGAAAAGTGACCGTAAAAGGTGTTATGTAACCTAAATCGATAACTACTAGAACTTTCATCTCCATCATGAACCCAACCCACTCCTCACCATAACTATTTCAATAACTTCAGTTCTTAACTCTCTCCTACAACAACATACCTCTGTTTTACTTCCGTTAGGTCTTTTCCTGATTTCCTCCGCAACTTCTCCTTCTGTAGTGCTTCCTAAATCAGAAGATGTAGGAGTGAGGCACGCAACACACATTTCTAGACTTTTCTCCGACATTGAAAGCTAAAGCAACTAGAAAATCAGACTCACCCCACCCAACTTAGTCACTAAATTGCCCTTACTTGCTTATCCTCTTCATCTTTCTGTCTTCTCCGCTCCTTCAGTCTTCCCTGAAGCCTAAAATAATGGAGAACAATCAGTGACAGTAGTACAATCAAGGAATATACAGCAAAAGCTAAAAAGAAAAGCAAGCAAAGTTTGTTTGATTTTGTTCTTCATTTTTTTCTAAGAAATTTTATTCCATTTTATTTGAAGTTTAAGGAAAATTTGGTAATCAGTTAGCGTTCTTAGGCTGGGGATTGTCGTGCGAGGTTCTTCAATAAAAAAATTGCTGGGTCCTCTCTCTCCCTTCTGTATCTTTTCCTGTAAAGTTTTTAGACCTCCTATATATGCTGAACTTTTCCACATGAGCAAAACGAGTGAGTTGTTGACACTTCATGTATTGCATTTCCTTTTACCACAACAGTATATTATGTTTTGTTATAATTCACTCTGTCTAAAACAGAAATCAATAAAAACTTATGATTCTGAAGTAACTGTCATGTCTCTTGGGAGGTTGAGTGACAACTGAAGGTGACGAGTAGCTGGCAAAGGCCCTTTTGTAGTGTGGGTCCCTGTTTAAGAAACCTTTTGATCAGAGAAACAGATCAACTTCAGGAGCAAGTGTAATTCTGAGGATATTTCTTAGTAAATGTGACTCATGATTATTAATTTTCAGTGCAGAATTCTTTTGCCAGGTTCTTGACTCTCCTAGCTAAGCTAAATCCTTTTTGAGCCTAAGTGGTTCATAGAACTGGTGCTCATCTCTGGTTTCTGTAGTGCTAAGTAGATGAGAGTCTTTGACTCCCCTTGGACAGGACACTAGTCCATCGCAGGTTAGCCCCCAGCAGAACTGGTACTCAATCATACAGCTGAGTCGACTTGAACAAAGTCAGGTAAAGTGACTTGCTCAAGGACAAAACACAATGATTTTACTGGGGCTTGAACTCGTAGCCCTAGGATTACAAGTCAAACTTGCTTAATGCTTGGCCACCACACCGCCGACTCTCTTAGACCTGTCATTAAAAAGCTTCTCAAAAATTTAACACCACAAACTCGACTGGTGCCACCTACTTTTCAAGTTGCTGCTTCTTTTCTTCTGCTGTAAGTGGCTTGATTTCCTCTACTGACTCAGAAAAATTTGCATGACCAGTTTTTGCAGCATGAAACTGAAAGGAACCAGGTTGACAAATATTAGACATTGGTAACAGAATTGTTAAAGCTTTTATCATTTTATTACTGAAACTGTAACTTTTTATTTCTTTCACTTTGCAACTTCTCTTTAATACATGAATACCTGCCACATATTTTGTAACCAACAAACGATTATTGTAAATATTTACTATTATTTTTGTTGTTTTTAAAACCAAATGATGACCTGTAATAACATAATTGGAGCAGTACTTTTGTTTTAGTAAAATTTCAACCTCTGGTCTAAAATCAAATCACTTGAAATTTTTGAACTACTGGTTTTATTTGTTTGTACTGGTTTGAACTTTTAAGTTTTAACAAAATACAAAATGAACCCAGAACCAAATAAGTTGTAACAATAAGTTTAATATGGGTAAAATCTGCACCAAATCCTTCATGGTCAAGTGAATAAAGTGCAGGTTTACAGTCTGAGTGAGAGATCAGTGGTTGACAAGTTCAGGTGTAAGGTCTGAGAAAAAACTTTGAGTTTACAGGGGTTATGGGGAGGGTGTAATAAGGTGGAAGTGGGGAGAGGGAGGAAGAGATGTTTTTGACCGTCTCAAGGAGATATTGGGCCTGGGAGATTACAGGGTTATTTAAAGATTGGTTTTCGAATGGATGTATCATACGGCTTTGTAAAATGATCGATGGCTAAATGTCAGACAGATACAAGCGGATTGCTAACACAACAACAACTACACTCTAACAACAACGCGGTCCCTGGTCAGCGGTCTCTTTACATAGAACGCCCAATCTTTAGGATGTATCATGACATGCTTTTTTTTAACGAAATGGGAAATCCTTAAGTTTATATAAAGTCAGTTTATATAAAGTTCAGTGTTCAACTATTCTCTTTAAAGGGTCTGTTTCTTTTTAACTAGTGATGCAAAGGCATCTTGACTGTCCTTCCGGAGCGTTAATCATGAAAACTCCTTTGTCTCTCTGGAGCAGCTACTGTTTCACCGGAGGTCGTTGGCTCTGGTGTCAGAAGTAAGGAAAAAGATTATTTCTTCAAGTTCAAAGCGATGAATATACACCTGAAACATCCAGAAAAACTCGTTTTCGGGACTGCTTATCTATTGCACTTGTGGAGAAAATGGAGGGAAGAAGTCGGTCTTTACTTGGATCTAGCGACCGCAAAGGATGACAAAGGGAACAAAGGTAAAACTTTTAATTTTCTCTATCTCATTGGCTCTAAGGGCCATAAAATTTATGGAACCATGATGTTTGAGACACCTGACACGGACAGAAGAATTGAGGCGCTACTTAAGTCGTTCGACGAGTACTGTGACCCTAAAAGAAACGAGACAGTGGAGAGACATATGTTTTTTACAAGAAATCAGGAGGTGGGTGAAAGTATTGAAATAAAAATTATAGAGAAACCTGTGATTTCTGAACTCTCTCAGATTCCCTCATCAGAGATAGAATTGTGTGTGGACTCAACAGCTCGAGTCTGAGAGAAAGGTTAGTAAGGGAGCCCAACCCAACCCTGAAGAGCTGCGTTGACATCTGTAGAGCATCAGAACTGTCTAAACAAAGAAATAAGTCCTTTGCGAGTACAGACACGGTTAGTAGAATCAAGTCAAGACCCACAACCCAAAAGCCAAACCGTAGTATACAACAAAAACCAATGCAACGAAAATTTGCTTGTTTTGTGGAAGAGAACACGAACTGGTAAAAGAAAAGTGCCCAGCGTATGGCAAAACTTTCAACCGCTGTAAAGGAAAGAATCATTTTGCAGCCTGCTGTGGAAACACACCCAGCCGCAATACTCGAACGCCTCGAACGCGCCACGTGAAATCCTTTATGCTGATGATATAGATAGTTATGACAGTGAATCAAAGAAGTGAATACGCTGACAACATTTCCAGAGGCAATTTACTCTCTTAGAGAACAACACAAGAGGAAGCTGTACGCCTCTACGCCTATCAACGATACCAGTGTCAAATTCAAGCTGGACTCCGTAACAGCCTGCAATGTCATCACCTCAGCGATTATTCAAACTACCAAATGCAATGCAAAAATCTTCCCAACAAGCACAATGGCACAACTGTCAAGCTAGTCGCTCTCTGCAAAATCAAAATGATCAACCCAAAAAAGCGGAAATATTAAGTCAATTTTGTTGTTGTTGATGTAACTACGACACCAATCCTTGAAAGTATGGCCACACAGCAAATGGAGCTGGTAAAGGTACTACAGGGGAACAACAGCCAGGTGCAATCTATCCCAGCTACTACTGAAGAGAAACAACTGGGACCAGTAATAGAAGCTTCTCTCCTGGAGCAGTTTCCGGAAGTTTTCCAAGGAATTGGATTCAAGCCAGGCGAGTATCATCTGACTGTCGACACATTTGTGACACTACATGGGTTAAAAGACAAGCTACAGGCTGAGCTTCAGAGATTAACAGAACTACGAATCATTGAACCTGTATCAAAGCCTACCAAATGGGTATCAAGTATGGTCACAGCCAAAAAAACCTAATGGAGACATCGGGATATGCATTGACCCAAAGGACCTGAATAAAGCTTTGCAGAGAAGCCACCACCCCATCCCGACGATTGATGACGTTCTACCACAGTTGAACAATATTAAAGTTTTCAGCACTGTTGACTTGAAATGTGGGTTTTGGCAAGTAAAACTGGATGAAGAAAGTGCCGACCTAACCACTTTCAACACACCTTCGGGAAGATTCAGATGGCTAAGAATGCTATTCGGTATTTTATGGCGACAGAGGAGTTTTAACGACGACAACACCAGGCAGTAAAAGGTCTACCAAGCGTAATATCCGTGCATGATGATATCTTAATCTAAAGGGAAGGAAATATTGTTTACGAAGCTATAGTCAATCACGACAAAAATGTGAGAGCGCTGATGCAACGTTGCAAAGAAGGAAATATTACCTTAAACAAGGACAAGATTCAGCTTAAGATGTCACAAGTACGTTTCCACGGCCACCTTCTGGCTGCCAGTGGTATACAAGCTGACCCTGACAAGGTACGTGCCTAACTGAAATGCCTAAGGTCGTTGATGTTAAAGGAGTGCAAACGTTGCTGGGCCTTGTCAATTATCTTAGTAAGTTCTTGCCACAGCTTAGTGAAGTGTGTGAACCAATGCGAACTCTGACCGCAAAGGGAACAGTGTGGTGTTGGTTTGATGTTCATGACCAGGCGTTCAAAAGCAGTAAAAATCTTGTGACAGAAGCACTAGTACTACAGTATGATCCCACTTGTGACACCATGTAAAATGATCGATAGCTTAATGTCAGACAGATACAAGCGGATTGCTAACACAACAACAACTACTTTAATATGTCCACCATCTTAATTCTAACAACAATACGGTCCCTGGTCAGCGGTCTCTTTACATAGGACGCCCAATTTTTAGGATGCATCATGACAGGCTTCAGATGTCTCGTTTAGTTTGTGTTTAATGCGCTTGCGCATAAAACACTATGCTGTGAAACCAGAAAGCGTAACAACAGAAAGTGTTCCGTCCCTTGGGATTTCCCGAAGCGACGAACTTTCCTCAAGTGATATTTCGTGCTGTTGTCTACTCTTTCGTGACAGCGAATGAGACGTCGAACAGCTAAACCCGTAAAATTGTTGATCAGTCAAAGCGTTTTAATTAACTGCTTATTGTTTTCAAATTTTGAAACTGGCTAAGAGATATAGTAATACAAATTTGGTAAAGCAGGTGAAATCAGTTGCGTCTTTTTGACCTGCGATGCTCTCAGTCTCCTCAACAGCTACTCAAGTGTAACGACTGCAAAGAACCCTATAAAATGTCGTAATTTTCAGAGCACGTTTTTTAAACATATTTTTGCACTGAGCATAATTTGTTTCGAGAATCAGTGCAGCTGTTTACAAGTTTTACAATTGTGGATACACTATAGATAGATAGATAGATAGATAGATAGATAGATAGATAGATAGATAGATAGATAGATAGATAGATAGATAGAT
>JAOBRD020747291.1:0-14083 GCA_027575215.2 Hydrozoanthus sils
ACTGACAGATTACGTAATCTGTCAGTTGCCTGATGATCGCAAAAGCGTGAAATTACATATAATTTTGTATTTTATTTTTTTATTATAAATTTGTCTGTTTGAATTTTATATATATATATGTATATAAATTTTTCACAAGCATCCAAATTTTCCATCTTTGATAAAATTAATATAAATTTATCTCAAATCAAAGACTATATATGTAAATGTTTTCTATAAACTTCACCTATAATTCAGTCTTTTTAAAGACCTTTCTAAGGGTGATCATAGGATCTAATGTTGTAGTCTTTGATTTGAGATAAATTTATACATATATACTGTATATCAAAGCAGGACATTAGTACCATAATCAAACACACCCGTAAGTCACTATTTTCCACAACAACCACACATGGTCTAAGTGCAACTCAGAAAGCACTTTCAATGTTTTTATTGGATGCTAATATACATAGATAAATATATTAAATAAATGTTGACAAATTTAAACAGTAGCTGTCACTACTCCAAGTTTTATAACTTTCCTTTTTTAAGGGACTATTAGTAACAGTTTTACAAGTTCTTAGCACTACTGGAAGTCAATTAAATTATTTTTTCATTACACTGAACAGTTTATCCAGTGCCATCACTCGTGTACGTCAAGACAGCTACTGTACTTGGCATTACCACTTCAACTACAATTAATTAATTTATTGCTGTCAAGTGAAGCAAACAGCATAATATCTTCTCATTAATGTATCATAAAATTATTGTTAGCAGTCAAGTTCTCAAATTGAGTGGATAGATCGGATCATGCAGTTTGTTTGTCGGTTATTCCACAGAACAGTTGCTCAGTATTACATGAAGTACAAACATTTATTGATCCAAAAATAAGTGAGCGCTGCTCCTGCCATATATTCTCAATGATGTATCATGTTAGGAGTCGATTTCTAGATTTGAGTGGATAGGTAAAAACTCCAAACTAGACTCCCTATTTTTCATTCAAGAAAATTAGGAGAACTTTATATATTCTCTGTGTTGGATAAGTTATCATTTTCTCAGTATCAAAAGTCCTGTTTTGAGTAAGAAATTAGATAACTGGCTAGCAGTGGCCAGAACTGAAAGGGGTGGAGATCATCAACAGAACTTACTAAATGACATCCCTGGGTATCCTACAATAGCTCAACAGCATTATTTTGTACCTGTGGTAACATCTAGTTATAATTTATATATTATTTTATTAAAAATAAACAGAATGCCACACTTACCATGACTCAGAAACAACATCGCTGATTTTGAAATGCGAACACCAGCTTTATTAACGGCTTTGCATGTATAACTACCAAAATCGCTAGTGGTTGATCTGACAATAGTGTAAACTCCACCACTCTCTTCAAGAACACCAGGTTGAAGAGATAATTTAGCGAACATTTTCCACAGCTCAGTAGTGGCATTAGGATCATTTGTGGAACAATCAAGAAGAACACTGGTTCCAAGCGTGCCTCTTATAATTTGGCCCCAAGGTTGTTTGAACGCGAACACTGCTTTAGTTGCTAGTAATGAATTTAAAAATCTGTTAAAATCTGTCAAATGGAGTTCATAATCAAATTGCAAGAACTGTCACTGAATCAACAGCAGCATTCATAAAGAACCTCGCAGTACAAGAATTCATAAATTTATTCTAATGAGGTATGTTTACCCAACCTATTAGTCACTATATAACCTCACACTTTAAACAACTAAGTAAATACTAGTTTAAATATACAAGTCCAAGTTAACCAAACTTGCCAGCATGAAAAATTAATAGCAAACCCAACCAATATATATGTAACCTATTATATGGGATTTTGTACACTAACACTTTCCCATTATTGGCCATTTTAAATTGGAAAAGAAAAACAAAGCTAGAGGGAATAGAGAGGTGATATAGCGTAACTTAAATATCACAAACAAGTAACATTGAGCTAAAGCACACTCTTTAAAAAAATTTGCAACATAAACGTCAACTGCTGTAATTTCATTTTTTTTCAAATTTGTCACTAGACAATTGGACAATTGACAGGGCAACATGACCAAAAAATAGTGAACTGTTACAATAATTTCCAGTAAGTGAGTTAATTATTTTTCATGATCATTTTCAACTGGATGAATTATAACATTCACTCTCTAGCAGTATAATTATGGATGCCTAAAAACTGTTTTTCTTTTTTACTTTGTGGAATAATAAATTGATTGAAGTAAGGAATCAAGATTCATGTAGCCTGTTGTATTGTTTGGAAATGGGAGGCTCGGGCATCATATCCTCTTTAAACTAGCAAGCATCTTGTAAACTTCACTACTTTGACTTTTTCTTGTCAAAAATCATAACTTCACTCACAACCAGTGCTGAAAATTATATAGAAGCTTATTTTGATAGTGACAAGCAAGAAATCTGACTTCCTCCAATTAACGTACTACTTGGCAGTGTTGCACTACAATTTAGGACAGCTGTAAGCAATGGAATCACAAAGAATTGGAATTTAGTTTGTGCAAGAATTCTAATTGATAGCCACTTAAGTCTTTGTTATTGTTTTCTAGTTCTCTGTTTACATTAGCAAACAATGTTAGCTGAAGTCCAGGTTCTGAATACAAGCTAACTGAAAGTCATTGAACTGAAAGTATGAAACTAAAATAATGTTTGTTTTCAGCCACAACAAGTTTTTAGATTAACATATTTAAATGGGTTGACAAGTTACCGAAGTTCCAAATCTAGTAGTAGTAAGCAAAATATTAATGATGTGGTAACATTCTCTCCATATTTACTCTGAAGTCCCTAATAATAGTAAGAGCAGAACAATGATACAGAGTGGAACAATCTTGGAGGGTTTAATCCACAGGTTGCAGGTTGTAGGTTACAGTTTATAAGTGACAAGTTACAGGTTTGATGCTAAAAAAATTATTGAAAAAAATTCAAGAAAATTTTCAAATGCACCTACTTTGAAGTTTATCAACTTGCTGCTGGCTGGAGTTGCAAGGATTTATTCAGCAAGTATAAGATTCAGTTGTCTGCAGCTGCTCATGCTAATAATTTCCATCGATTGACAGACACAAGTTATGCAAAAATCCATAAAGCTCAGAAAATATAAATACTGCAACCTTTCATGCCAAAACAACAGCTCAAAAAATACCCTGGATATGGAGCTGTTTCAGTCAAAACCACTTGTAGTAAAAGTTTTCAACCAATTTTTTATGATTCACTTTAAAAGTCATTGAGGAAGACACATACAAACAAACAAGAAAAAAGAAAAAAAAAGTCCTTTTGTATAACTGCATTGGTTAAACAAAAAGTTCTTGAGGCGAGTCTCGAACTCGGTCCATTCAATCACCAATGCTGGTTCCTAAACCCTAATCAACATCAACAACTAATTTCTCAAGTAGAACAGGCATTTGTACTAATAGGTCATGTGACCCTTTGGCTGGCAAGCGGGCTCAAGTGACTTGCCAACCAAGATGGCAGCCAAGTCAAACATGTATACTGCCCGAAAAACCAGGTCAGTATTTACCCATCTTCATGAATTATTCATTTATTTCAATGACGTCAACATTTGCACTGCAAATAAGTCTTTGAGATCCTCACACCCAAGAAACATTCAATGGGCATCTTTTAAAAGTTGTTTTAGATGCAGTCACTCGTTGCTAATTGCAGCATTTTGACCTTGGAATGACATTCAACTTGTTGTTAAGTATTATATTTTTCTCTGAAAACAGCGACAATTATTTCACTAATTCAATGTTATCAGCTTATCTGAAGCCATAGAGATGGATTGTAGATGAGAAAAATACCGACGGTATGGTATCCCGTTTGGAGAAAGCCAGTGATCAAAATATAGTCTATATTACTAGTATGTAGTTCTTAAAAATCTTGAATGAAGTGCTGCCTGATTATCGAGGCATGTAAGGGTAAATACTAAATTTGTTTGAATTAACATGCTGTGAATTTGATCAATAACTGATTGTGTCCACAAGTTGACAGTGACGCTTTTGTTGCATAAGAAAGAAGAAAGAGCCATAAAAGCACACTGCCTCCTCTCGAAAGCTAGTTGAAGCTTTCAGATGCTTGATGATTGCTTCCTTACTGTGAATTTGATGCGTTATATTTGTACCTTAATGATCACACACACTTCAACTGAGTGTTCGACAAAGGAAACCAACAAGCAAACTTTATGCAGAAGCTGATTGGCCTACAGTGGTCCAACCAACCATATATGGAACACCACACATACCAGAAGCAAAAAGCCATGAATTCACTCCCCTGATTGGCTTCGAGAAGCTGAACCAACCACATATGGAAAGTAGATGGAAAACCGGAAAAATCAAGTTTTCTACCGGAATAGCAACTGCTGCAGTTGCTATTGCTCTGGCAGCAATTACTACTTGTTGCAGTTTTCACAGCGGAAGTCAATCTAAACTGCAAAAAATGTTAGTTATTTAAATTACTACATTTGCTGCGACCTTTAACTTTTAATTTAAATATTATTTATTATATATTTAAAAGACAAAAAGGGAAAGTGATAATTATGTTATTGTAAACAAAGCTTGACAGTGAAAGCAAGTGTTCTCGAAAAGCTGTCAGAAGGACCACTTTTGACAATTGGTTTCAACAAAAAATTGTTTGAAATTTTAAATCTGATCTCTGAAACCTTAGCATTGTTTTGGCCCACATTAAATGACAGAAACCTTGTTTGTATGATCAGCATCCACTGATCCAGCATGGAACAAACTTTAAAATATGACGAACGCAAGCAGCTCATGCTTGCTATTTTTGCATCTGAAAATCATCTCTACAGCTTCTGAAAAGTTTAAATGGTATTGTTGAGAAAATCTTCACGAAAAGTAACGAGGTAAGCCATTCAACAAGTTGAAGGTCAATCCAAGGTCAAATGCTGGAATTCGCAACGAGTGACTGCATTTACAACAACTTTTAAAATAAAGCTCTTGGAATGTTTCTTGGTTGTGAGGATAACTCAGACACACCTTAAATGCTTGAAATTGTAGACTTTGTTGAAATATATGAATAATTCATGAAGATGGATAAATATTGACCTTGTTTTACCAGCAGTGTTTGACTCGGCTGCCATCTTGGCTGGCAAGTCACTCGAGCCAGCTTGCCAGCCAAAGGGTCACATGAGTTGTTAGTGCAAATTGTCTATTGCTTAGGGTGAAAACCTATCTATTTGGTTCAGTCTGACTGGCAAGGAACAGCCTACCAGCTGGGGAGATGGAAAAATGGAAACTTGTGTTTTATCTTCACTTTTAAATTTTTTTATTTCAGGAATTTTTTTTCAGCATCAAACTGGTCTGTAATCTGTAATTTATAACCTATAACCTGTAACCTTCAATGTGTTGATTAAACCCTCCGGAAAAATCTTTCCAAATCAATAATAGTATAGAATGGAATAGTAACTAGAATACGGTGGATAGATTTCAAATGCTGATAAAGAAAGCATGAAATAACTTTTTTCCTTGGAGATGGGTGATGCTTCTTATCAACAATGAGGATTGACGAAAGTAAATACTGAGCACTGTACCCCAGAAGTGGCACATTGATAGTCTGAAAACCTGCAGTGGTGATGCTTGGCTTCCAAAACCAAGAAATTAATAACAGTAAAGTCCCAAACAAGGCCCATATAGAGTGGAAATTTAGTCAAAAATAAATGACAGTACGTATACTATTAACAAGGACTTCAGAGTACAAGGTTAATGCTTGCAAAAATTGATACAAAAATAAAACAGTTCAACTATTAAATCTCGAATGTAAGGCACAAGAAACTGAGCATAAACATAGTTTGCCACCACATGTATACAACGCGGATCTCGGCGACTTAGGACAATTAATTGCATATTATACATAATACTCACTTTCACATAGGAAGTACTACGTTCTGTTCAAAGCACTAGGATTTGTATTTGTTATTCGAGTCAATATTGAATTTGTATCTTTGTATTCACTGAATTGGACTCGAATGAAGCAAACATGGGCAAAATATCGCTTTATACTCTTCTGCTTTGCCGGGGTAAAATACAGTATCATGCAAGTTGCATAATTATGCAAGCAGATAGATGCAATTTTCAGTCTCGCGCAGCGGGGCAAACTGGCAAGATAGCGAGGCAAAACTGATCGATTTCTCGCAAGACTCGTGAATTTTCAAAATTCATCGTTTTCACTATGTTAACAAACTTACAGTCTGCTATGTACACACTTTATAAGAGTAACTGTTGATGAAAAAAGCAAGTTGTAACAAGCAGCAGATGACACTTGAAAAACGCATTTCTAATTCGAAAAGGGAGTTTCATTCGATTAAACGGATTGAGACGTTTATCCAGTGAAACATCATGTACTTTTGTCGGAAATAATAAAATGCTCGATATAAGGTAAATTGTATGTTACGTTTCGCATCTGTCAATCAGTATTCATTGACGATTAAGTTCGTCTTTGAATGGGCAGTACTGTCAGTACTTGACAAATTCTTCAACACTATACACTGTCACTGCTATCTAAAGTTAACTCATTCTTGAATCAACTAATCATCCTACCATCTCAAATGTTTTAAACCAAAATGCAAACCTCTTGCATTTAGGGGTGGTTATTCTAACATGTTAGGAATTCGCGATTTGTGACCGTTCTTTTTATTCGTAAGTAGTCGATAATTGTGAAAAGACAGTGCTTCGTGTAAGAGTGTACAGCCCAAGGTTCTTTGAACTACACGTTGTTTAACAAAAAAGTTTGTACTCCCAGTCAATCTATCAAGTTCCATTCATTTTTAAACATTTAATCTTGTTCGGGAAAAGGACAAAAATCACTCTCTTACAAGTCTCTTTGACACAGAAGTGCTTCAGCGGTAGCTTGTACGTACTCTAATTAATTGAGCAATTCGCCCTTCGTACATGAGGTTCAGAAATGCAGAAAAGACAGACTCGTTTCGTCATTGCAAAAAAACATTAAGAAAAAACATTAGAAAGACTTACCTCTTATCTCTGCTAGAAAGACGAAACAAGAAATACCAGCGAAAATAATAAACAACTTGCCCATATCCATGATACGAAATAGCTGACTTCAAGTTTGGAGTCTTATTTCATTAGTCTTTCCATCGAGGCATGAAGGAGTTTAACTTATAATGGCTCTCAGAGTCTTCTTGATTTTCGAAGTAAATGTAGCGCCACAATTTTTTTAAAAAACTGATCGTAAAAATAACTTATCACAGCAAGAAACTTTTTGAATTTCTGAACTGCCTCTCAATCCTAACCGTGTTCCAAAATATCACAGGAAATGCCTTCGACGACTCTCGGCGGCAGACGTCATCAACGTTTGGCCAATGAAAAAGCCATAAAGCGAAGTTCCGAAAAACGCAATCACACCCCTCCCCGGACTGTAATGATATTGTAACGTTGTGGGTTGCTCGGTCCAAAAGGCTCTGGAACAATAAATACTATGTGACAAAAAACATGAGAAAAACGAATGGCAAACGATACTTTAATAAATGCGCCTTTTCTTTGGAAAAAGCAAAATCTAATAAAAAAATAATAAACAAAATTGGAACCCGAAGGGCTTAAATTCTTTAATTTCCGTGATTTATAGCAAGGCTTGCGTCATTTTCAAATATTGACTGGTCAAGAAGTGGTGGTTTTCAAAAACTGATCTTTAGATGGGTTCTGTTTAACTGATCGAATGAGTTCTTCTTGCATCTCAGTGTTAATAGTGGAAACATAATTGATAAATGTATTATTAAAGAAAGGGTCAGTGAAACTGATATCAAAGTCGATAACTCAGAATGAGCCAAACATGTCACGCGACTCTGTGTAATCCAGTTTTTTCGGCGTTTAGCGTTGGGAAAGAAAATCTTTCCGATAGTGCTTTAGCTGTTATTGAATCGACTTTTAAAGGCTCAAAAATCTAGCTCGGTCGAATATAATCAAATTGCCCGAGTTTAGAAAACATTACCCAAAAGAGAAAAGGAAGGGAAGTCAATCGGATACACAAACAAAGGGAAAAAACAAAAATAGACAACTGCCAGCCGCGCGCAAGCGATTGATTAACGTCACGGATTTTCTGCTGATTGTTGCTTTAACTGTGGAAAGTTGAATTCAACAAAGAATGCGGCTCGTGCCTGGAATCTGAAGTAGTGCCATCTTTACAAGCTCGCTTGTGTGACAAGTGTAAGATCAAAAGACGGGTAAACGTTGTGCAATTTTCAAAGGATTAGTTATAATAACTTGATTATTTAATACAACTGCGCGTATTCCGGCTTATTAGAACCCCGTTTATTAATTTTTCAAGTTCTGCTACGATCATATTATAAGTGTCAAGTTTGGTGTCTTCTTTCTCTGCTTTTGTATAAAGCTTACAGCACGGGAAACAAAAAACTGGATAGAGTTAATTTAGAATTCAACAAATGTATTCATATCACAGCTTGTGTCTCTAGCTCTAATGTCTAATTAAGAATTTTATGAAATTTCTCAACCCCGTTTATTTGGAGCCCCCCCCCCCCACCTTTGAAAATATTCTGAGTACGCCCCTGCTCACTTACTTACCAAATGCACAAACGGAATAAGGTATCCAAACTGGAACAGAGCCACAGTGGAGACCCACGTGACAAAGGCTTTGTTTTTCCATATTGACGTATCAATCAGTTTCTTCTTCTCGTGTCGTTGACAAACCTCTCGTTGCCGGTTTTGCGAGACAGGCCGATAAAGCAGCGACGCGACCCACAGTAAAGCGGCAGCGCCACTCAAGAAACGCATCGAGTTCTTCCAACCAACGGTTTCAAGTAAATAGTTTATAACAGGATTTGCAACCAGGCCACCTATCCCACTCCCCGATGTTCCGATTCCGTTCACTAACGCAAGGCGCTTTTCAAAGTACTCCCCAAGCATTATTATAGAAGGCACAAAACAGAGACTTGATCCAACGCCCCAAACCAGGCCATAGGTTATGTACAACTTTGGGGCCTCTTGGATGAAGGAAGTGAGGAACAATCCAAGAACTGAGAGAAACGCGCCTACGACGGACACTGGGCGGCAACCAAAGCGGTCGCACAGGGCGCTGGCGATCGGCCCACAGAGGAAGTTAAGTCCCATAGCCATTGCACCAATCCATGCTAAGATAGAGAAGAAGGTAGAAATTAAGTCAACCACTGCCAAAACTCATAAAAGAACTTTAAAAGGTTACCACAGGCTACAAGCAGTCCCTGTTTTTCCTCTTTAGTTCGTTCGAAGCCGTATTTCAAAAAGCCGTTAATTCAAAATGGCGGACACGCTAGAACTGGGGAGTGCTAAGACAAAAAGCCCAGGTATTCTTGCGTTTACTTGTCCACCATCTTGATTTTACCAGCTTCGGACGAACTAAAGAGGAAAAATATGGGCTGCTGTAATCCATATTAACCGCGGATAAAACAATAGTTGATAAAAGGCAATAAATAAAAATAATAACGATCCGGCTTCTAGTTCAATTAGAGATGTTGGTACCACCAAACTAGAGACATCGGTATCAAAAAACTAGAGACATTGGTAGCACCCAACTAGAGACGTTGGTACCACCAAACTAGAGACATTGGTAGCACCCAACTAGAGACGTTGGTATTACCAAACTAGAGACATCGGCATCACCCAACTAGAGATGTTGGTACCACCAAACTAGGGACATCGGTATCAAAAAACTAGAGACATTGGTAGCACCCAACTAGAGACGTTGGTACCACCAAACTAGAGACATTGGTAGCACCCAACTAGAGACGTTGGTATTACCAAACTAGAGACGTCGGCATCACCCAACTAGAGACGTTGGTACCACCAAACTAGAGACATCGGAATCAAAAAACTAGAGACATTGGTATCACCCAACTAGAGACGTTGGTACCACCAAACTAGAGACATTGGTAGCGCCCAATTAGAGACGTTGGTACCACCAAACTAGATATATCAATTGATATCACCTTTTTAGAGACATTGGTACCACCAAACTAGAGACATTGGTATCACCAAACTAGAGACGTCAGCATCACCCAATTAGAGACATTTTAAAGACCTTTATAGAGACATTGGTATCACCAAACTAGAGACATTGGTATCACCAAACTAGAGACATTGGTATCACCTATATAGAGACGTCGGCATTACCCAGCCAGAGACGTTGGTACCACCAAACTAGAGATATCAATTGATATCACCTATATAGAAACATTGGTACCACCAAATTAGAGATATTGGTATCACCAAACTAGAGACATTGGTATTACCAAACTAGAGACGTCGGCATCACCCAACTAGAGACGTTGGTACCACCAAACTAGACATATCAATTGGTATCCCCTACATAGAAACACTGATACTACCACATTAGAGACATTGATATCACCAAACTAGAGACATTGGTACCACCAAACTAGAGACCTTGGTATCACCAAACTAGAGACATTGGTATCACCAAACTAGAAAAACGTTGGTACCACCCAACAGGAGACATTGGTGCCACTCAACAAGAGGCATTGGTACCACCCAATTAGAAACACTGGTATCACCAAACCAAAGATGTTGCAACCACCCGACTAAAGACGTTAGTACCACCAAAATAAAGATGCATCAACCAACTAGAGACAATGGTATCACTTAACTGGTGGACTAATGCAACGTGCTACGAGTCTATCAGTCTATTAATTAGCATTAACAAATGTGCGCAATTGGAATTCGACGCGATTTGAACTTGTGACCTCTGTAACAAACGTGACAGCATTCTTTTAACAAAGCTACGAAGCAAAATTTTTGAGCGCGTTGAATGGTCACATTATTTCGCATGCACCAGTAGATATTTCTAGCATATCTCGTTGTCCATGTACAAAGCTTTATCTTGGTTTTTTTTTCAATATGAGCAGAAAATAAACCGTTTTTTCTTTTTTCTTTTTCTTCCCAACCCTGTAGTCACTTTCAACTAATATCTGTAAAAAGCTCGCACGATGCATTCCAGCGTGCAGCTTTTGTATTTCACTATTGTTTTCTGTCGTCGTCGTTGGTGTTGGCGTACTCGTATCTTCCTAATCCAAGTTTGTGGCAACGCCGTGCCCTTGGATTTTCCGCGCTAAAAAACATCCAGGCTATTTCCGTAAAAATGGATGTAGTTTCCTGTTTCGTGACCACGCAAAGTCTTCCATAATAGCCACAACATTGACACTAATTCCTCGGGGTTTTGGCGCCAGACTGGGGCCCGGATAGTGAGCAGTCTACGCAAATCTCTTATAACAAGGGATTCCACGTAGTCTGTCTATAGGCCCGTTTATACTTAAAATTGAACGGAACAGATAGAAACAGGCACTGTTTCCTTAGAATATGACCGTTTACACAACCAAGAGTTAGGAACGGGTCGGATAAAAGTTGGATCCGTAATCAACATGATCTGGAATGGGTACAGAACCAATTTTTATCCGATCCGTTACCAAAAGGGACCGCCTGTGGTTGCCGTCCTTTCTTTGCTCTCTCGCAGCAAAGAAATTCATATTTACTGAAATCACTTTTTGAGGGTATATATGGTGTCATTCAGAAAGCACAAAATCTTATTTATAATTTGGTTGATTTGTCAAATCATGTTCGTGTGCAAAATAATTAGATATCGATTATTCATCACAAATACACATCTGTATTTAGTCAATTTTATTGCAAAAAGCCAAGTTTTTTATAACGCACTTTTGCCATAGTGCATCCGAACGTCCATTTCACATACGTTAGACGTTTCTTTTTGCAGCAAGTCTTTGCAGCGAGCTCAATGCAATCGCGACACGAAAATGAAGAATCGCCGTTAGATTATTAAGCTTGTGAGCTATGCTCCCGAGCTAAAAATTTTTGAAAAACCTTTTTTTCTTTTAGAAACGTTAACGTGACAGTGAGAATAGGGTTAAGTCACCGCGTGTAGAAAACTAATCTATAGGCGGGTTTTTCATCTCACGTAATGTTTACAAACAAACCTCTTCAAATCCTTATAGTAATACCCTCGAGCTTGAAACAATGAAAGCTTTTTCTCAAGTGGCCAATCAAATAACAGTTGACTCGATAATAACAATGACTAAAATCCTCCTATTGCCGAGTATATTGGCCGCGTTTGATCGAAACCACGTCAATTGCATTTAGATTAAAAATTGCAAAGCTAAAACATTCCGTGTCAGGTTAAAGTTTCTCATTCTCAACTCCTTCGAGGCTGTTTTAAAGATATTCGTTTTTGAAAAAAACTGAATACTCCCTAGATCCTCAGTTTTTTAAAAGTAAATATTAATTACGTAGCTCCGAGCTCTTGTCTGTCGCCATGCAACATTAATTATTACACTTCTAACACCAAAACTATCGATTGTTCAAGCAGTGGCTTCGCTTTGCCCGTTTTTTTAGGTATAAAGGCTATCCTCGCAAGTTTTGATGTGCTTTGGTTTTCCGTCCTTACCATAAAAACACTCGCTCGAAATCGCGCTACTCTGTACGATGGACTGTATCGGACCTTTCTCATATTTTTTAGAAGCCCTTAATGTTTTTTTAATGGAAAAATTAAAAAAGTCCAAAGTCCATCAAACTTAGTTGTTTGACCTTGGACTTGTGTGCCCCGGGGACACATGACAACACTCAACAGGCTAGGCCCCGCTCTTCATTTGCCGGTATTTTGGTACTAAAGAAGTTCCACTGTTCATGCAGAGAGCACGAGCAAATTTCAGCAAAACTTGGCGCGTCTTAAATACTGGTTCTGTATTTGTAATGAAACGTTATTTACATGCAACCTGACAAACTTTAAATTTTAATACCTAGTTAAAACAAATTCAAAACGAAGAAAACTAAACAGAACAACTTTTACTAACTTTACAGAAAACTGTCGACAGTGTCGTTGTTTGATGTTTCTAGTCGCAAGGATTTCATACCGAACTCTGTTTTTAAGTAGTTACAAAACCAAACATGTAAACGAGCGAGTATTTGGTAGCAGGTCCCATGGGTCGTCAGAGAAATGAATTAATCTATTTAACTTCTGTTCAAAGTTTTCTATTCGTAACGGTAACTCCACAATGCGTTGTACATTTTATTTTCAAAACCCGAAATTGACAAAAGATTGCGTGATTGAGCTAGCATGGCACGGAAATGACGTGGCTGCTTGTACAAAAGCAAGCCACAAACGGCCCACAAACAGCCGACAAAAACACATTTAAAAACGTAGTCTTGTTTTGTTTATCTATGCATCGCCTTCTTTTGATTTCACAATATCCATTCCATCAGTACAGCATGAGCCTTTAAAAGTTGGCGATTAGAAGAAATAAACCTGTTAGTATTTTTCTATAAAACTCTTCAGAGCTAGACTTGGTGGTTATTTTTATCAAGATCTGGTCAACGTGCATTAGTCATCAGGTCACTTAATGCAGTTTTGATCTCTTTAAAGTGAACCGTCTTAGATAGAAAAAACAATTACACAAGTTATTTTATTTCAATCAAGACGGAATGTAAACAATTGAAGTCTGTAGCTATAGATTTGTAAAACTTGAGACGATTACCGACTCACCCGTTTCCGCTTCACCTAAGTGTAGTTCGTCAAGCAAATTTGCGTAGATAACTCCAAAAGAATTGTGAATTCCAAAGACGATAAAATTTACCAGAAATGTGCCTGTGCAAATCACCCAGCCCCAGCCACCGTCGGGTTTGCTTGCTCGAGCAGTTTCTAATAACTCAGGGGCCACCAGTGAATTCGAACTCGTTTCCGCTGACAAACGAAGCGTTTGAGAAGTGTTCAAGTTTCTTTCGCGGGGAAGCCACGGGTCATTTTCATCTGTCATTGCGGCTTCAAATACGTAAAGCTTCAAAGTCTCTCTGTAGTTGTCCTATGAGAGGATGGACGAAGTTACTACAACACTGCTCGACATCCACATTGGCAAGTCAATTCCTAGCACAACAACAAATATTAAATTCTTTCGCAATGTAAATAACTAGTTACCAGGGTCCGTATATGAAGCGCGGAAATTAATAGAGTTTAGCATTTTTTACTGAAAACAAGAGGCTACATGTAGCCTTTACTCGGGCCGAGTTAGTTACACACCCCAGGCAATACTTTTCCCTTGCAATT
>JAOBRD020747397.1:0-30931 GCA_027575215.2 Hydrozoanthus sils
AATAATAATAATAATAATAATAAGAATAATAATAATAATAATAATAATAATAATAATAAAAATAATAATAACAACAACAACAACAACAAAATATTTTGACAGGATTGCCATTTCATTTATAAAAAACTGCTAACAACGTGGGTCCTGTATCCATATAAAATAAATAGAATATATAAAAAAAACATACAGATTAAATATAACAAACTATAAAAAGATATAAAAAAAGCATATAAAACTATATAAAATTATGTAAGTTATAGCTGGCACTGGACATGAACGCACACAGTTGTTAACCATTTGCAAGTAAATACTGCATGCCTACTAATACAATAGTTACATAAAAATGGGGGAAAAGGATGAAAGATGCAAAACGAATGTAAAATATTTTTAAAGAACAGTAATTAAATCCATTAACAGTAACTAAGGGTTAAAATGCAAATCGACCGCTAAAAGCTTAAAGAGTTTTATAAAATAAATTCAGTAACATACGCGCTCTGATTGGACGAAGACCATTTTTAAAATCTGGATAGAAATCATGAATGACGCAATCATTTGTTATTATTTTATAAAAGCACTGGAAGATATTTTCGGTGTTTCCATACTCTGTTGGAAACACTTGGGATTGTTGGGAGAACACTTGAAAATATTTTGAATCACTCGCTTTCAGCTCGTGATCCAAACCTTTTCTTGTGTTCTCCTAACAATCTTGCGTGTTTCCAACAGAGTATGGGAACACCAAAAATATCTTCTAAACCTTAATAAAAAATCAACTTTTGTTTTTCTATTCAAAAGGATGATGGTAGGAGGTTTTGAATTTTTTTCTGCATTTCTTGTTGCTGAGTTGCTTAGTACTTCCCTTAAAAAAGCAAACATCGACAATTTCAAAGATTATGCGTGTACATGGATATATAAGATCCAAGAAATTTCTCTGCGTTACTTCGATCTGCGTATGTAACAGCAAAATCTAATTATCTACCTAAGATAAGAACAAACTATTACAGTCACTTTTCTAGTGACTGTAACCTTTACCATCTGAGTACTAAAACAAAGTTGTTGTTGTATTGTTAACTGAGCACGTTATCTGCGATGTATTGCATTCGTAGCAAGGCTGTACTGAAGCAAACCGCGCGATGGTTGCAATAAAGTTTACAGTTAGCTTACCGTCAGGTTTTGAAGGGTTGGCAGTTAAGGCCACAAGAAATGCCATGAAAACAAACTTCATCTTGGGGCGGAAACACAACCCGCCGTCCTGTAAAAAGAGAAATTGAAAATTGTAAATGAAAAATAATAGCCGATCGATACACATGTTTTTCAAATTGTCATTTTCTTTCACTGTTTTATTTGCAGTTAGTTTATCATACGTTCTCATATTTCAATTTCCGTTGTAACTCTAGATCTATCTGTTTTTACAATTCCGCATTCATATAAGTGAAAACTGTTGTAGCTTCAAACCATAACTGAAGAGGGCTAGTATGGCAAGCCGAAATATTGTATGAGAAAATTTTATATTCTGTGTTGTATTGGCTATTCTTTTTCTTTTTCATTTTAACTTCGTTAGCCCAATTCGATCACTTCATTGATTCAATGTATACCGATGGAGTTTAATTACTCATTTTTGGGAAAATTGAAGGTTGCGGTATGCCAGTAGGGAGCCCACGCGATTTATCTGAATGAAGTTAAATTAATTTTATTGTACGAGATTTGACTACTTTCTTACTTGTCTGTGTTTACATTAGTGAACTGAGTCTTGTATAATTTCTATAGTATCTTGTATGACAACATTAATTTATACACGCTCTTTTTTTATATAAGAACCAATAAATTTGGTCGAGGCTCGTTGTTCTTAATTTTTTGGCGATTTGAGCCTCAAATTGTTCTTAAATTGTTCTTATTTCTATGTGTGGTTTAAATCAAAAAGAAAAAACTAAGTCTAAGGTACTGCAATACATGTATTTGAAAAACGGATTGCTTGGCAGGTGTATTCTTGATCAATTCATCCCTTGATTCATTTTCCCGAGACGATTTCCAGTGACTATCCCAGGATTGGTTACGTTTCATATTCAAACTCTTACTTTGGTCAAATTCAGTTACGTCTGCGTTAATCATTCTTTTACTACAAAAGCTTGCCTATTTCCCTATGAAGATACAGTATGCTGTAATCATGTTTACAACGATTGTAAGGAACAACCTTCAGGGTAATGTTTAATTTCAAGCAATGATAATGATTAAAAGACAAAAAAATTGCGAATCATTTTTGTAAAACTAAAAAAATTGCTCAATCTCTAACCCCAAGCCTCAGCTTGTTCTTAAATTGTTCTTAAAGTTTGGCCAATCTCAGCCTCGTTCTTATAAAGTTGTTCTAAAAGTGTGTGTTTCACTTCAAACCAATACCACAGGGAGCCCACGTCAGTGCTTCATCTGAATGTCGCAATCGCTTGGTTTTTATAGAACATTTTACTCCTACAGCCTAAGGCTTATAATTTTTATCCATTGTACCTTTAAGCGAACATATGTAAAATTTTGATTTCATATGAGATCAATAATAACATGAATACTAAAAAAACGAAGCAAGATTGGGGATATCGATTTCGAAAATAAAACCAACTGTGGTCAGTCGTCAGTTTTATATTTTGTTAATTCTTATTTTTCGCTACCATTTTTCGTGATAATTTCCTTTAGTTTTGACTTTGTTTGGTAAATTGCAATTTTTTCAATTTCCACCTTTTTTGACCAGTTTCCATTTTCTCGTTAATTACTAAATGTAGTTTTTTGTTTACGTTGAGAAAGGAGAAACGAAGTGTTGATAAACTGAAAGGGGACATGTGTGTATCTCTTTCAGTCCTGTCATAAATTTGAATAAAAACACATATTATTCAACTCATTGCACATAGATTAACTTTTTTTTGTAACCAGATCTGTAATGCTAACTCATTCTTCCTAACATTCTGTGGTATATAAATATCCAATAAACAATTTATATAATGCTCTTCTTCTACGCTCAAGCACAATATCAAAACACGGGTTTCCTTTAATTATAAGTATTTGACAATAAATCTATATTTGAGTTTCGTTGGATAGTGGCAGAATATTTACGGTTACATATTGGAATGCTGAAAATGCCAAGGGCACGCGGTAGCTATTCATTTTAAAGCCACTATTAGTGGCACTATCCATCGAGATTAAAACAGAATAAGTATTTTAGTATACATCACCTGATCTATAATTTTTTTCCTTTCAAGACAAAAAGAAAGATTTGTAAGAAAAAGGACTTTTATTAATCGAAACATAGAGCATGACAAAACTCACGTATGAACAACTTAATTTAAAGCAACAAATATAACAATATAGCTTGCTAACCTTGAAATACCTTTAAACCAAACTTTGTTTTCTTTTTGGTGCTTTGAGGAATGGCATTTGCTTTTGAAAGTTTTCAATATTGTTTACCTGTTATTTTCTTTCGGTGCTATTTTATTGTCTCACACCTATTATTTCTAAATCAATCAAATTTCGCGTAGCTGAGCAATGAATGATAATCTAAATTTAGCACAAACAAGTATATTCTAAGGTAGACTGGTCAAACCAGCCAAATACAGATTGATTCCACAATTAGAAAATTGCGTACACACATAAAAATGTTTTGACCTCTTAGAAAGAAAAATAGTCAGTTTTATCACGACTGCATGCTGTTCCAAACACGTGCGCGTTCTATAAGAATATCTAATAATTTTCACTATATATCTTGTTATGGTTTCTTTAACGTGACTATGCAGAGATGCCAAGTTAAATATCGTGCAATATATTTTTTGTAATTGCGAAATTTGTCTCCGCTCACGCAATGTATGTTTAAACACGAAGGGAAGTACTGTGGAAGTAAAGAAAGGCGTCAGGATTCTGTTTTTGCATGAAGAGGTATTAGTATCTACAAGAAAAAACGTGGCTGTTCAAGTATTCCAATCTCTTTCAGTTTCGGGAAGCTGAGTCACTAAACTCTATACGAAGCATGAAATTTTGTTTGGTAATAAAAAAAATAAGAATTTATCAAACTAAATAAAAATTAGTTTTTGATAGACAAAATATATTTGTGTGTTGATGAGCTCTTGCGCACGGTGCGTGCTCCGGAAACAACCCCAAGTGACGTGATCAGCAAATGAGCGTGTTTTGAATGGACTATAGGCTGATAAGCAATACTCGAACCATCTGTCAAAAGGTAAAAATTGCAAAACAGCGGAAGGAGTAGTTCCTGAATATTTAGCATTTATTTAATTTTGAATTCCTTGTTCAAAGCACCTTTTTCACTGCATCAAGTTAGACAAAAATTATTAGAAGATAAAGTGTTTTTCAATGCTAACAGTCTGCCTAAAACTACAAACCTAACAATCTGCAATACATGCAATATGATTAATCTTTCCATAGTCAACTGCAATATACTCACGAGCGCGAGGACATGTTTGGATAATCAATAATAATCATGTTTGAAACTCGACAATACATGACACTCAGTGAGTACGGTTAGACTAGACATAAACTAGACATTAATTAACTAGACTAGAAACTGACTGTCATCACGCAAAACAGATAACGCAAACTAGAATTTCTTTTGTTACAAAACCTAGACTTCCTTTTAAAAAACTTCTCTTCGGGAAATCCATTCTAAAAACGCGCGAGATCGAGAGAGGCAGAAGCTGCTTCAAAACAAAACAAAAAAATCAAACGGTTATGGCAGGTATCACGTAAGAGTTATGGTGAAAGAGAAGTTTTCAGTTATTTTCGTATATTTAACTCAAAGACTACAAAAAGCTGCCGTGGAAAGTGAAAGTCTTTATCGACATTTTAGCCACGTAATTTCAGCCATTCAGGGATAAAATGAAATTACAAAGCACTGATCTAAGGCGACAAGGTTGTGAATGAGTATATATTTGACGTAGGTTTTTAGTTATTGCTCTTAGGCTGTTAAATTTATCATGAAGTACTTCTTTCTAATATCAAGCAGAACGTTTTTGCTTATTTCTGTTCAAAACGATAAACTGTTTGTACAACTGAGAATAGTTGTCAGTCTATAGAACTTGTTACTGAGGTGTTACGAGGCGCACTGTGAAATCGAGTCGCAAGGACTGCTACAGACAGTTCCAGAGACATACTTATAGAATTTGAATATTCTCAGAAAATAGTGTATTTATCGTATTAACAAGCAAATTCCAAACTAGTGGTGTCCAACCTGAACCTCTGGAAGTCTTAGAAGAGCAAAAGCTCTAGAATCAAAGAGATCTAAATTTTTCTCAAAAATAATAAGTTGACACCGAAAACAAAATTTCTTCTACGCTTTCTTACAAAGAGCTAATGCGAAAATAAACAATTACTGAAGACGAAGAACCAATATAAATATCACTAGCAGTAAAAAGTAATAACATTTTGTAAGAGGTACCTACCTTAAATTTTCTCTAGCGATAGGAACATTCAGAGTCTCTAATAAAAACAGCTTTACCTTTTACAGGTGTCCAATATAATGAAAGCAAAAGGCGTGATATTGTTATAAATGCACAACCAAATAGGATTCGTGACGCTTTTGTCGTATAATATAATGAAAATTTATTCCGTTTGAGTGAAAGCTCTTGCTATTAGAGTTATTCAATACCCTGAGGTGCCTATGCACTAATAAGTTTGTTATTCGAAGGGTTTAGGAATGCCAAGAACAGGCTGAAGAGAGTTTATTGGCAAACACTGTGTGTGGTATAACATAAACCAAGTTAAAAGCTTTAGAGGCTTCTAGAATTTCTTACTCCATAAAAGTGTTTTTAGCTGAAGCGAATACATCCGGTTGAGAATCTAAGACAATATTTGCACTTCTTTCAAAACAGAGTTCTTGTTATCACAAGTTTCCTTTTAAGACAGTCTGATGTTTGAAAACTGGTGTAGTGTTTGACAATTAGTGTACAAAAAGTAAAATTTCAAATGAAAAAAACCATCCTTACACAACTGCACAGCTTGGCCAGTGTATACGCATGCACAAAAACGGCTTCATCCGAGCAACTACAATGCAAGTAACAGGACCAACCGTGGTCAACAATTGTTTCGTTCTATTATGACTTGTCAACACGGTACAGCTTTCCAGCTATAAGCAAAGAGCTTCTTGGGAGAAAGCAAAGAACTGCTTTAAGGCTGAGCTGCCACTGGCGTTCATGTGGGAGCTTGGTTTGGGTATACCAAACATACCTCAGGCATCACGTGTGGAGATAGGATCCAAATAGTGAACCTTTAGAAGTGGTCTAAAAAATACAAAATGTAAAATTTTAAATGAAAAAACCACTCTTTTCAACTCCACGGCCTAGCCAGGGCCTACACGCATGCGCAAAACTGGCTTCGTTACTTGCATTGTAGTTGCTCGGGGTGCTTCTATAGGCTTGTGACACAGGGACAAGGGAGAGTTTTTGTAGTTGTGACAAGGAAGGCTATCTGCAAACTGTTTGTAACAAAGGAAACTGTGCATGAGATGAGACATAGAAAACTGCTTGCATATGAAGTGCGACAAGGGAAACTGTAGATGAGATGGGACAAGGGAGAGCTTCCATTTGTAGATGAGTTGTGAAAAGAAACTGTAGATGGGGTGTGACAAGGTAAACTGTCTGTAGATGGAGTGCGAAACGGGAGACCACAGGTAGTAGTGTGACAAGGGAGACTGTAGATGAGGTGTGGCAAAAGACATTGTCTGTAGATGTTGTGGGTCAAGCGAGACCATGATAGAAAGGTGACTAGAGACTGTCTGTAAATGAGGTGTGACAAGGGTGACTGTAACTGAGGTGTGACAAGGGAACTTGTCTGTACGTAGATGGAGCGTGACAAGGGAGATTGAGAGATTGTCCGTCTAGATGTTGGGTGACAAGGGAGACCAGCTGTAGGAATGTGTCGGGGGAGGCTGCCTGTGAATGAGGTGTGACAAGGGAAATTATAGATGAGGCGTGACAAGAGAGATTATCTGTAGATGGAGTGTGAAACGAGAGACCATCTTTAGGAATTTGACGAGGAAGATTGTTTGTAGGAGCTGAAAGTTAGATGCAGCATTGGAAACTCTGAAGTTGGAGTGTGAGAAAGAAGATCATCTGTAGGACAAGGGAGACTGTCTGGATTGACAAGGAAGATTGTCTGGGGTGACAAGGGAGACTGTCTATAGATGGTGTGGGAGAAGGGATATCATCTGTAGGAGTGTGACAAGGGAGACTGTCTGTAGGAGCTGAAGAAAATGGTGTGTGAGAAGATCATGAGACAAGTTTGACAAAGGAGACTGTCTTTAGGAGCTGTAGAAGATGGTGTGTGAGGAGATCATCTGTAGGAGTGTGACAAGGTAGGCTGTCTGTAAGAGCAACAACAACAACAACAACTTTATTTACACTCATTAATTGCATGAAATATGGCAATTACGAAAATAAGAATTTTACAGTTTGATGAGTGTAGGCCACTTGTATATAACCATAAGGGCTAATCAAGACAAGTGGCCTTTAGACAACATTTAATTAACGATAAACTCAAGGTCAGGAGTGCATGTTTAATTATTCAAACTTCTATAAGAATTTGTAAACTAGAATACGCGACAAAAGCAATTAAAAATTAAGCAAGAAAAGAAAATAAAAAAATCAGCAAACCGAAAGTAGTAAACGGCGGAAAATAAAAGGCAAAAAAAAAAAAGAATTACTCCATTAATATAAATTGCTTAAAAAGCTTAATATTCGAAAATCAAGCGTAATTTAATTCTGACTTAATTGAAAAGACACTCAGAGATTTCAGTTCTTCATCTACTGAGTTCTAGAGGTTTGGTCCGTAGAAGCGTATCGGTTGTTCAGTCCTTAGTTTGTGCGTACCACAGGCAGAGGGTATGTGGTTTTTGAAGCAAGTCGAGTGTTATAGTGGTGCTGATGTTTCACAAAACTGAAAAAGTCATTAAATGCTTTAGGAAGACGGTTATTGTAATATTGGTGCATAAAATGACTTGTGTGAAGTTTAATTATGTCTTGCAGTTTCAATAAGTTGAGTTTGTTAAAGATTGGAGACATGTGAGATTGAAAATGAGATAAGGTGATAAAAACTGCTTTTTTCTGTACAGCTATCAATGAATTTAAGATGGTTTTGTAAGTATTGCCCCATATTATGATACCATACGTACAGAATGGGAAAACTAATGTATAAAAAATCTGAATCAATAGCTTAAGAGGAACAAAGTGACGTAGTTTTGAAATAATACCGACATTTCTTGAAATTTTCTTTGTTAGCTCGTGTAAATAAAATTTACACGTTAAATTGAAAAATTAAACGGACTTACCTGTAAGTTGAAGTTTGATTAAGATTATATCGTAGCATTTCCAGGAATGAGGAGGTCACGTGAGATAGCAAACATAGTGTATCCGAGCTCAGTCTTTAAAGAGATTTTGGGAGACTTTGGCGAATGAGGAGGTCACACATAAGCTTCCAGAGACAATAATTGGGCAAGGATGGGACGTGACCTCCTCATCCCTGCAAATGCTACGGTACAATCTTAATCAAACTTCAACTTACAGGTAAGTCTCGTTAAATTTTTCAATTCTACCTCACATTTGCATACAATCAGAGGTCACGTGAGATTTCAAAGCCCAAAGGGTCTCAAAATCAAACAAACACATAATAGTGTACATATAACCTTAGGCATGTAATGTTTTTAATGTAATATAATTATATTCATGCATATGTAATTATTTAGTTACTGCAATATAATGCAAAATTATTATGCATCATGATTTCAATAAACCTGTTCAGTTATTATTTATTGGTCAAAACAGCTTCAGCAAATTTGTTCGGTCTCATCATAGGTCTGCTATAAAACTTTGCAAATACAGAGTCTGGTCTCCATCCAGCAGTAGTCATAATGTCCTGCATGGGAACATCTGCTGCTTTAGCTGCTGAAGTATGTGCTGATCTTGTACTATGGCCTTTAAAGACATTAGTGTTTATACCAGCTGCCTTCATGGTTTGTTTAAGCCATCTAGATATGGTGTCCCCAGAGGCTGGACCATGAGGCTGAGAATGACAGACTAGCGGTTAATGAGTGTCTTTGCGCATGTTTGCAGATCGATTATTATACATATTTAACAATGTTACAACACAAAGGCGGTTATCCAACGTATATCGCCGAAAAACAATTGGAAACAAATGTCTGTTCTTTCAGCCTCGTATAGAGGTCTGTTTGAGGCAAGAGGTAATTGTAAACGAGTATTCATTAGGCTGGGTTGACATGTTGTCCAAGGATAACAATTGTAATGTTTGTGTTCTTTGTGCTGTAACTAAAGCCATTATCATTACCATTTTCAGTGCTGGGAGAGACTCTTCAAATAATCAATTACTAGTTGAGGGTCCCAGATCTCTGAATATTTAGGTAGGGCTGGCTTTAAGTTAAATAGACCTGAAATGAACCCTTAGACAAGAGGGTGACTCCCCACTTCCATGCCATCAATTGTGATAAAAGTAGACAGTGCACTTGTGGCTGCACCATAAGCACCATAACCAGTTCGCTTTGATAATTGAGACAGAAATTCCAAAACCTGTTGTAAGCTGGGTTGAAGATGATTTACATGGTGATCTTTCCAGAACTCAGCCCATGATGAGAAATATGTCTGGTATTGTTTGCATATTCCTTGTCTCCATGACTGAAGTATAATGTCAAGAGGTTCATACTCCACCCCTTGATTCATCAAGGCAGATTTGACACTAGACAGCCAAGTAGTTGTAACTTGGGATACAGTGGATGAACTTCCATTGGGCTGTGAGGCAGTGTCAGTGTATGTCTGTGACTCTTGAACTTTAACGGACAATCCTGAAGCATTTGTAGAAAACGAGGATACCAGAATTGTGTTTCCCATTGGGAAACCACAAGAATTGCAATTGTTGGGTTTGACTGTATTTTTGGAAGGACTTTGCCTATGAAACTAAATGGGGGAAAACAGTATATTAGTCAATATTGTGACCAGTCAATAGTGAATGCGTCTATGGTCACGGCTCCTGGATCAGGCTTCCAGGCAACATATTGATCTACCTTATGATTTAATCTAGAAGGAAACATATCTAGCTGAGGCACTCTCCACTTAGCTGTTAGCATTTGAAAAGTCTCTGTGTCACCTAACCATTCAGTATTGCTGTTAAATTCACGGCTGGCTTTGTCAGCCTATGTGTTAAGTTTGCCAGGTAGGTGGGATATAGATAATTTTAAGTTTCCTTGTTTACACCAGAGCATGGTTTCTCCTGTGATTTCATTGCACTTGGGTGAATGTGTGCCACCCATATGGTGCAGGTACATATGATACTGCTGTATTGTTGTCACAGAGTATTCTAACAACACTGTCAAGGATATTGCCACAATGGGCCTTAAAAGATAAAAGTATTTCTTTGATTTAATTTCTAAATAGTAAATATGGTTTTGGGATTCTTCTTCTGATCATTAGCCTTTTGCCATATACGATGAGCCCTTGATAATACCGCCCCACCCCAAAAGCGAACTATCTGTTTTCAGCGTTAAGATGGGTGGCTTGAGGACTATAGGACTAGAACATAGATCCACCATCTTAAGTCATCTTTGGCAAGGGCTGAGATGGTAATTTTTTTATCTAGATTCCAGCCTCTTGATTGCAGTGCCTGTGTTTTATCATTCTCAAGTGACCTGTAGAATAGAGGCCCATAATAGACCCCGGTAAAGGAGGCTACCAAAAGGACCACTACCGAGGTAACTTCTCTTTTGGATACAGGCCCTTATTATGATTTAGTAGTGCTTTGCATACATTTTTCTTTTTTCAGCTTTATCTTGCACCATCGATATATGCATTGACACCGAATTCAAAATAAATCCCAAGAAATTAAACTCTTGGGTAGGAGTTGTTATTGACTTACTGTTGTAAACAGTGAAGCCAAGGGACGCAAGTAAACAAACTGTGTCTTTGATTTGTATTTCAAGTTGCTCAGGAGTGTCAGCTAGCAACAGAATATCATCAATATATCATATTAAGTGGTAGCATTTTGACCTGCGAGTTGCATATACTGGCTTCATGAGTTTAGTAGATACTCTAGATGCACTTGACAGGCCATTAGGCAAACAGGTGAACTCATACAATGATGATTTAAAATTAAATCTAAGGTATTTCCTATGTTCAGTGGCAATGGGCAGTGAATAATAAGAATCCTTGAGATCAAGTACTGCCATCCATGAGCCGTCTCTAAGTAGCTGAGCAGCTGACTGTAGAGACTTCATCTTAAAATGCTCATATGTGACATGTTCATTAAGCTTTTTCATATTCAGTATTAATCTATGAAAACCATCTTTCTTTGGCCTCGTAAACACTGTTGAAATAAATTCGTTCTTACAATGTTTAGCGTCCATAACAACAAGTTTGATCAATAATTTCCTGATTTCAATTATATTTTCTTCTCCCTGAGAAAACCGAACACATGGTGTTGCATATTGGTAGGGGAGAGTATCAAATGCTATATGATAGCCAGTAATAATCTCAAGGATGTTATCATCAGTGGTTAACAGTCTCCAACTCTCAACAAAATTGGCTATGTTGCCAGCTTTAAAATCATTTATGGCCTACCGGCCCATGAGAGATAAGCTGTTCTATTTAGACAGTTGATGCTGTTTGGCATTCTGCTTCGGATTTTCTTTTCTCCACCAAGGCTTGAAGCCTGGGCCTCTAAAGTTTTTTGAGGCCTTCTGGGAGTATTTGTAGCTAGCCGGAGTGTAAGTATTTGCAATGCTTTGACTTTTTGAGTGGATCCTCATCCCAATTTTGTTTTGGTCCCCGATATCCTGCAGCTGTTTTTGAAGGTCGTCGCCAAAGAGTATATCCGTAAAGGGAGTATGAGAGGAGCATAATGATGCATAATCCTTCCCTATGTGGAATTTCATGTTGTTTCATTTTACGCTGCATATTCAACTGATAATTAGCATGAGTCAGTAGAGATAAGGCTTGTAGGCCTATAGTTTTTATCTCTTGCAGCTGCTCTTTATTTAATTGACTAGTCATGCTGCATCAACATATCGGTCATTCTAGCGACTGGGATGACGCCTTTCACTAAGGCTTGTTGAATCTTATGTATAAGTAAGACTCCTTTCTTTGTATGCTCTCTCAATTTTCGCCAAGTACCTGGATTTACCCCTGTGGGCTTTGAAGTATTGCAATTTTCAGGTCTTTCTTGGCGGTCTAGCTTTTCTTTCAATGCATTGTCAGACATACGATGCCTAAACATTTTGTCCAGCAATTTTGCGAGCTGGTTGTGTTGAAGCTTGCTCTAACATTGTCGTCCGACTCGTATTCCTTCTCTAACAGCTCGAGGAGAGTATCTTTGCTAAAGTCTTCCAAATCCTGGCCGCCTTCAGCGTTTACTGACTCATCATAGTTTTCGTTAATGATTTGATTGATCGATTCGTCAGTATCAGGTTCCTCATCGAGAGGCTGAGAGTCAGCCTTTGAGTTTTTGAGCTCGTGGAGCTAAGATCGCGGCGTTTTTGCGCGGGAAAATTCCCTGTGCTTTTGTTTGGCCGTTTGGCCGGTCTTTTACCTTTACCTTCACAGAAGGACCAGAGGAGGATCTGTCTTGCAATAAACGATTAGTCAGGTCAACAATGGCCAATCTAAGCAGTGATATTTCAATGGAATTCAATTTGATATCTGGCGGGACAGCATGGCCGTTTCTGTGTTCTTTCTCCTCGTCATCTGACCCCAAACTCATGTTTTCTAAGTCTGATGATACGCCTAGTTCTCCTGGTGGTGGTTTAGAGCTCATGATTTGGTTGATGAATTTTTGTTGACGAAGTTTCTTCTAGGTGGACTGTTTGGCTCGAACAACAAACTCGCACTGAGCTCGGATACACTATGCTTGCTATCTCACGTGACCTCTGATTGTATGCAAATGCGAGGTAGAATTGCAGTCAATAATTACCCCTAATATTTTATGCATTTTTTTCTTCAAGATATTTATAGCAAATTTTGAGGTTAACGGGAAAAGGACTTTTTTATGCGGATAAAAGATGACAAAATTACATTTTTCAATATTCAATGAAAGCTTGTTCGCACGAAACCACTCATTTATGCTGATTAGCTCGTGAGTTAGCTTTTTCGTCAAGGGGAGTGAAGATTTTTCTGCGAGTAAAACAGATTAGAATCATCTGCAAATAAATGAAATGCTATTCCTTCAGCAGAGGAATTGAAGTAATTGATATAAAAGGAAAAACAAGGGTCCCAAAACAGAGTCCTGTGGGACACCGCAAGTGATTGTGCTGATTTGTGATTTGTAGTTTCCGATAGACACAAATTGTTTTCTGTTCGAGAGATATGAGCAGAACCAATCATTGGCAATGCCTCTTACTCCATAATGTTCTAACTTGTGTTTTATGGTCTAACGTTACAAATGCTTTACTAAGGTCATGAAATATGCCACAAGAAAATTCCTTGCTTTCAATAGCTTTCTGGATCTTATCTACAATGAGGATGATAGCATGAGTAGTTGAGTGATTTGATCTAAATCCAAATTGATTTGAGAACAACGACTCATTTCTCAATAAATTTAACTAACCTATTGTACATTATCATGTTTACTATTTTGAGAAAAACTGAAAAAAGGAAGATATGACGATAATTTTATAAATCATCTCTAGGACCTTTTTTATATATTAGAATTACTCTTGCAATTTTAGATTTATCGGGCATAAGGCCGGTAAAAATGAGTAGTTGATTATATACGTAAAAGGAACTGATATTATGGTTTTTAAAACTTTTAACCATTTTCGTGGGAATGCTGTAAGGTCCAGTTGACCTGGATAAATTTAGGTTTTCAATTATGTTTTCAATTTCAGTTTCGGTAGCTGGGAATAGAGTGAAGCTGTTCGCCCGAGATTTGCCGCAAAGATAAGATTCTAATGATACTTCGGATTTTGGGTGATGACGAAGTATTATGCAACATGTTTTTTTGCTAATCTGTATCAGGTGCTTTAGATTGTTTCTGTAAAATTTACATTTTGAAAGGTCAATACAATTTTAAGTCTTTATTGATATTTTTATTACTTTGGTAATCCAGGGTTTAGCAGTTAGCAATAGCTGTTGATTTGAAACTTTGTTTGTCGACAGTTTCTGTTATTTTAACGTGAAAGGACTCAAAAATGACGTTTGCATTGGCTTGGTTTGGGTAGACTTAATCCCATTTTATCGACTTTACCTCAGTTAGAAATTCATCAGATGCGAAATGTGAATAGTCTCTACGATAAACAGCAATCTTGGGGTTAGAGAAATTTTACGAGAACTTATTAATGATTACAAAATTAGGTCAAATCGTCAAAGTTAGCAGCCAAACTTCTGATGTTTAAAGTGAATAACAGAAAAACAGTGATCAGAAATGGAATCTCTAATCAACTGGTTACTATGAAATTCATGACTCGTGTAATAATTAAAGTCTGCTTCAGGAAATAGATGATCATCTGTATCAGGCTCATTCGTGTTTAAGTTATTTCTAAGTAATGCAGCAAATTCTAACATAGGCAATGTGTCTATAAGACTTTTGTTGATTTTTTTTGAGCAGAGGCAACTAGAATTAGAGTTAAACAGGAGCTTGATTAATTGTTGCCTGTCTAAACTGTAGAAGGGAAACTCGTCCCAATTTAGATCTATTTCATATGTGTAAGATTAAAAAAGAAATAGTTTGTTTTTAGCTATCCGATTAGAGAGCGAATCAATGTCTGATTTTGACGAAATTACTCTTGACTGCGTGTATTTGTCCTTTCGAAATTGTATGCGTCCTTGCTGTGTCCAGATATATCTAGGGTAAAATTTCTTCTTAAACGCAAGACATTCTTTGAACAGCTACCTGTTTCTCTGTGCCAGGTTTTCTGATACAAACAGCCCTTTATTCGAATATCCGCCAACGCCAAGATCTGCAGTCGTTTTGTCTTGTAGAAGCTTACGGCTCTTTTGTTTCCCTTCGTACAAACTTTACAATAATTTTTGGTAGGATGGTTTCTTGCTTAGGTCTTGATGACTACCCCAAAGTCAACCTCGATGAGTAGCTAGGAGTGGGTTATCTATGTGAGACTGAGATATCATCTTCATCAAGTTTAATATCCATAAGAGCTCCGACTTTTACAACTAAATCGCTCGATCGTGTCTTCGCCTGATGTCTCTGGATTTTCTGATATTTCACAACATTCTCGCCTTGAGTATTGCTCCATGTCGTTGATATTGTCGTTCATTTCTTCTATGATGTTGGATAATCTTAATGTTTCGAGTCTGAGGTGTTGCTTCTCTTTTTGGACTACATCTGTCTTGATCTCCAGATCCTTGACTTTCTTCTCGATTGTGTCGAACCTTTCTTTCAAGTAGCTGAGTTTGTAAGGTCCTGAAGCGAACTTCGTAAAGGAGCCAACTTTTAATCAAATAGAGAGTCAAGGGCTTCCATAGTAATTTCATCCATTTCGAGGTATATAAACACAAAACACAGATAGGTAAAGATGATAACCAACTCTTTTGTTGTTCTTGACAATAATTTCAAAGTTTTTTTCAAGACCAGGACTGACTTATTTTCCTTTTTCATTTATAAAATGTATCGTCTTTAGACAACTTCTTTAACTAAAATTATGGAAAGCTTCACAGCAATAACTAGTACTTCTATAATTACTCTACTGGGCGACGTGTCCTATTCAGACACTGACTGTTTTTATCATCTTCACATTGGAACGTTCCCCGCTTCCCCTATAAACTTAAAACTACTCATTTTCAGTACTCTTGCCAGTCCTCGAACCTTTTCCTTCCTTGTGATTGTTTTTTCTTAGTCACTCCAGTTGTTCAAAATCTCTTATATGGAAAACACTACAACACGATTCTGTCTCGCGAGAATGGATGGTAGATAATACAGTCAAACAAAAATTACTTCAAACTGTTTTTTGCTGTGCTCTTCCCCCTTTTATCCATCTCTAGATATCTAACCTGTTGCGTATTCAACGTGAGCTCCTAATTAGGAGCTCTTAGTCTCTATTTAACACATGCATTAATGGCTATGAAGTTTATTTTAATCTTATTCTTGAAAACCGAACTTGTAAAACGACGCTTTGCAGCCGTTGACGCCAAGCAGCAAGACGTAAGTTGCCAGCGCTTGGTTATTCTTATCAGAGGGAACGTTCTTTTTGTCGTAATCGCAATCCAAGTCCTCATTAACCCTATACAACTCCAGAATCCAAACCCCCCCCCACACACACACACACACGCACACACACACAGTATATTTTTGTGAATAGCTTTGGAATGTATGGAAATACAATGCTGAAATTTTATGACTTTTCCTAAATTTTTTTCGAAAATATTTTGATATATGTTTCGTTGTGTTCCACTTAGTATTGTTGCTATGGCAACCACAACATCAAAGGCCGCTTTTTGCATTTTCAAAATTATCTTGTTTTAGATGTCTATGTACAACACAATAACAATTTTGTTTTGCAGCAAACATGCCAATCAAGTATCAAAACAATGCATTGTGGGTATTTTTTTCAATTTTTTTTTACTATTCGTTTCAACCTGCATGTAAAGTTTCGTTTGTAAATAATATACTAGTGTAGATATTTATTCAGATATTAGATTCTGATCCATTTAGAGCAGCTTTATTCACTGTTTTAGCTATTTACGAAAATCTAAAAGAAAAACGTTATGTATGACGTAATAAATACGTCGCAAAGAAATTTTTATGGTTATAGCATTTCCTAATTGAAAGGATGTTGCAATTCAAGTTAGCAAAATACATTCTTTCATGTTGTTTAATAAGTATCTGCTTTCTGTACTAAATATAACAAAAAAAACATGAGTCTAAACATCTTCAATGACGTCATTAGTAATTAATCTCACCTTAGTCCAAAAATAAGTAGTTCTCGTGGTAATTACCATTTGTGCAAAAAATCATCACTCTAGGATGAACAGGAAAAAGTTAAGGAGGGCCGGGCGGAATCCGCGCCCAACCGGGCTGTGTCGCACACCTAAACTGTGGAACTTCGCCCTACTCGTCGAGCAAGTCTCTGTCTGAATCATCATCTACGCTTGGCTTGTCAAGAGATTCTTGTTCTCCATATCACTTCTGGATAATGCAAAAGACAAATTGATACTTTCGTCAAAAGAGTGTTTGCTAAGGTATTACTAGACAGTGAAATATGCTCAGAAAACAGGTCAAAACTGAATTTGTTTGACCTGAAAAAAAAAGCCGACTACTGACCAGCTGTTGTAGCTTTCGTCGATTAAAATGAATGTTTGACTGGAGTTGATGACTTCAAACTGGTATATTACTCAAAAAAACGACTGAAAAACTTATTATAGCTTTACATATGTAGTGACTGTACTAGTATATTAAATGATTGTTTTAGTCACACGCTAGTACGCCAAAAAAACTTACGGGTTGTTCAAAATGCCTGTTTTCCCTCTCTCTTTTTCTAACTGGAAAACAACAAATTAGAGCGACAAACGCGTGTGGTTGGAGAACTGTAAAAAAAAACATGCGGATTTCATTGTTTACATAGTAAAAGCATAAATTCAAATTCTACATTCAAACAAAATGAGTCAAAAATTCGATAGAGTGTAGCGCAGTTAGTAACCAGATAAAGTTTAAACTTGATACAATGGATACTTTCAGAGAAATGAGTCGTTTACAGTAATTATCGTACAGAGTTGAGGCAACTCTTGCCACCCAGCCATACAATATTTGTAATCTAATACCTTTGGAGACCTTTTGTTTCTCTTAAACTGATTCTGTGTATCGAGCTAAAACTTTCAATTAGTTTCACTTTACGATACTCTATCGAATTTTGGACTCACTTTGTCTCAATGTTTAAGCTTGACAAATGTAAACATTGACGTCATACAGAAATCCGCCTATATAAGATTACTTAATCCATTACTGTCGCCTGGTTAGCCCATTTGGTAAGGCGCCAGTCTCGTGCGGGAGGCCCGGGTTCGATTCCCGGTGCCGGACCTTCACTTAAAGTAACTGAGGAGAAGGTGCTGCCTTTGCTTCAACATCTGCGAACGGTTAGACCTTTGCGTCTTCTCGGATAAGAACGTTTAACCATAGGTCTCGGGTAGCAGACCTCAAAGGGGACCTCGGTCTTAATGCCTGTTCTCCCGTGACTCCTTGAGTCAAATAGTTATAACATTAATTGGTCGAACTTCGCCGGCTCAGTTAATAGTATTGTTGTTTAGTAGAAAAAATGCAGAAACATTAAAAGCTGACTGGAGACAATTTGAGTGCTGTGAAAAACCTACGGATAAACTGAAGAATCCTCAGTCATCTCTACGGATATGAACCATGAAGAGATTTAAAATGAAAATGTCAAGTTTGCGATTAAGATCAAAAACCGGATCTTATGAGGGCACATTAAAGTCAAAGCCTGGAGGGTTGTTTAACTGCTTTGACTTAGTAACCTTTTAAAATCTTACTTCTATGTAACAAGAGATAAAAACTGCGCTTATGTGTTTTTTAAAAATTATTCCACGAGCGCGTGTTGGATATGAGATGGTAAACAGCCAAAGAGGCGCATAGCGCGGAGTTGGCTTTAAATCATCTCATATCCAAAAAGTGGGGATGGAATAACTGTTTTATTAAATTTCCCGAATTTTGCAAACTTATCTGTACTTGAAATTAACAACTAAAGTTTATCCAGAACAATATTTCAGCTTTGCAACACACACAGTCAGTTTCCATATATGGTCAATTCAGAATATGAGCTAGTAACCGAAATTGAGTGAGCCAATCAGAGAGCTGGAAATGCAATGTTCGAGGTTGAAAATTAAAATAATACAAGATGTCCGTTTTCCTTTGGTGTAGATCTGATATAGACCATAATCGTGCTAAAAGCAATTGCCAGGAACAAGAAGTCTTCACAAAAAATGCATTCGAAAAAGAAATACAAAATCAACAGACTAAGATCCTGAAATAGCCAAAACGTTTAGTGCAACTCTTTTTTGCTGACCTGGATATTTACCTCAACAGTACTTCTTGACCAAGATGAGGATTATGAGGACCAGTAATAGAACATGATAACTATTAGCACAATGAACCAGCCTGAAGCATAAAATGGCAATGATTCACGTTTGCCTGCAATAATACGAGGCAGCGGTCTCCATCAACTGGATCACTGATAACGCTTGAGCCTTCATCATTGTTGCCACTGTTCGAAACTCATGAATTGTATTTGGGAGACTTTTGGTCTCCACCCAGCGCTGTTCCTTTGTTACAATCCAGCTGCTTTCCGTTTACCCCTCACCAGGCTTTGGAGTAGTTTTGCCAACTGAATCAACTGAACATAAAATATCTCGTTAAAGGAAAACGCCAATTAGGGTAAAAAAACAGCCCTACCCTCTACATTACACACAGGGTTCGTACTCTTTTGACTTTCTGAAGTTACATGACTTTCCATGACTTTTGTCGATTTTCCATGATCTTGCATTGTTACTTTTTCCCTCAATACATCAAAAGTAGTTTTGGTTAAATTCCAGTCCAGTCTTGAAAGTCTTAGTTCTAATTAATTGGCAAATTTTAGTTGCCAAACATTTCGCAGGTTAGTTAGTCTATTTAATGGGATTTCAGAGTTTCCAGCGTCGAGTCTTATGGAGATTTTAAATGCTGCACGAGCAAAATCACTCAATCGGCTAGATTTTGCCAAAAGATAGAAGACCCCTTTTCCTGTTAACGCCCTAGATATAGTTGTGTCATACTTGCATATTGCACTGCCAGAGCTATTAAAAGCTAATCGTAGTTGTAACTAACCGCATTAATCTCTAGCTGATAACAGCTGGAATTATAAATAAAAAAACGAAAATCAAACTTTCATCATGCATGTTTTTAGGCCTCGTAAAACCATCCAAATTTCTAATTAGAAAATGTGTTATAGGTCGCATGAGAAAACAAGCTTCCTCCCTGAGTACTAAAAAATTTGTTCCTCCAGTCCTATTCAAATGGTGTATCGTTTCTTCCAAGCTACAAAGAGCTTCGAAGCTCAACCAAAGGACACCAATGGGATCCAGATCCAGTTAAATACCATAGTTAATATATACTTACTGGTTAGAAAACCATTGTTGTATTTCTTTGTTCGCCTTTTCCTTTTGTTTTCTGGCCTTGACCCTAAACAAAATGTGCACAAAACACAAAAGGTACTGAACTAGCCAGTCAAAACATTCTCACTAGCACCTGAAGCAAAGAATGTTCACGGTCACAGTTTAAGTCTAAAGAAAGATATACCTCTAATGAGATCAAGTCAATGAAAGAGCATACAAAAAATCTAAAGCAAATTTAGGTCCCACTAACGGGATCCATCTAAGTCCAAGCATAGACGCAGCTAATTGGTCCAGGAATTTTCAAACAAAACTCCAACCTATGGAATCGAAAATAGCTTAACATGTCCGACTTGTTTTCAGAGAACTCTTCCAACATGGAAGCTAAAGCTATCCGAAGAAATTTTCGCCCAAAGCACTTTCATGGATTATGGCTCGCGGCATGGTTGTCGTCTTCGCCGTTGTTTTCACCGAAAATCCTCATATCAACGGCTTGCCAATTAAATTTGTGGAAGTCAAGGAATGGTTAAACCGTTAGGTTTAACGAAAATTTCGGGCAACGACAACTTGCTCTGGTCTGTCCATAGATCAGTAGACAACAACATATTTGAAAATGATTTATCAAAATTACTAGACCAGGCAACTCTACTTGTTCAAAGCCTTGTGTGCATCGGGGACTTGAATTGTGATTTACTCCATCCTTTGGACAATAACAAACAGGGAAAATGTCGACTTGATTTGTTCGATGTCTAGGATTTAGGCTCCCTTGTAAATGAGCCAACAATAGTTTCTGAACTGCTTTACTTACTTTGACTGAGCAATGGAAAAAAGAACTCGATAACCTTAAAACCATCGGATTGATATCTATGGACTTAAGTAAAGTTTCTGATACCTTGCCACACAATTTAATCGTAGCAAAACTAAAACAATATGGAGCAGATCAGAAAACCCTCAGGCTTGTAATGGACTATCTTTTATACCGGCAACAAAGAGTAAAGCTTGGTGATAGATACTCGACAAGGCAGCATACTTAAGAATGATCTTCCTTACGTAATATTACCATCTGCAACATTATTACCAACGCGGATGATACGCAGATCTTTTTCGCAGACACCGCTCTAGACAAAATTCAAGAAACCATTAACACTGAACCGGCCAGTATCGATCGATGGTGAGAGAGTAAATGAGATGACACGAAATCATTCTAAATATCAAGCCATGTGGTTATGGGCAACTTACAAGCAAAACCCAAGTTTTATTGTGAGAACACACTCAGCCATTCCTGTCAGTGAATATCTTAATCTCCTTGGTATTTTTAGATCTTTCGAAAGCATTTGATACTGTCAACCACAGAATACTCTTAACAAAACTAGAACATTATTGTTTTGGAGGACTAGCACTAAAATAGATAACAAATTATTTAACTAATCGTAAACAGTTTGTTGAATACAATTACGCTTCATAGGACCATAAAACAATAACATGCGGTATTCCACAAGGACCATTTTAGGACCTCTGCTATTTGTTTTACACATAAATTACATATCAAATTCTTCAAATCTTCTCCAATTTATCTTATTCGCAGATGACACTAATCTATTTTTCTCTGGAAAAAATATAAGCACCTTAAACCACCTAATGAACAATGAGCTTGAAAAAATTGACGAAAGAAGACCCCACGTTGGTTCCGACAAGCGAAAGTCGTCAACCTGAAAATAAGCAATAAAAGTAACGGCGACAAAAAACAGAGTTCGAGTCACGTCCGGGCCTTCACTCAGGGTCTAATATTTAATATTAGTTAGGTATTCTCTTTATGGGTTTTACGATGATGGTGCAGTGATCTGAAAACTGTTTTGTCAGAGAGTTCATTGATAAGAATATTGCGTAAGTCGTGAGAATTTCACGCTGCAAAAACCCGAGTAAAATATGATATGGAGGAATAAATCTAATAAGTCTATAAAAGGGGCTTTGCTATGTGTTGCTAGTTCTCTCCTGAAATTAGCTATTATCAGTAGTATTTTATCCCTAGATTACTCACTTAGAACGTGCTCTAAAAAAGTATTTCTAAAAGCTACGAAGATTTTTTCCTTCCTATCTTGCCCCAAGTAGATGATTTCTCCCAAAGTAGGTCACGATTCAAATTTACAAAAAGTCATTTACAGTTACTCCTTTTTTAAGATCTTCCTCTTTCTAAGGACTCGATAAGAAAGCGTCGGACAAAGGATCGGCGCCGATCTAGAAACATTCATTGCCCTGCGTTGCACTTTGTCCCTGATGACTTACAGCGGCAGAAAGGGCCTTGGTATCGATGCACTGTTTATTTCCACCGGATCTTCTATTCCTCTTTTTTCAAAGCTTGACATAATTGATTTCTTCCAATATTCAATTTCACTATACAGCAACTCCATTGAGTATTTCTGAATAACCCTTAACTGCGCAAAACCAAGACCTTCAGGTCGAGGCTGGTTACGGATTTTGTATACATTTGCTGTACTGTTTAACACCAAGCCTCGTGTTGACTATTTTCTTTATATGCAATGGAGCATAAATCGGAAACGGTATTTCGATTAAATCTTTGTTTTGCTTGCACAACAACAATTATAATCTGGGAGTGTTATTGGTTTCTCGCATGCTATATATAAACCAGGAACTTCAAATATCAATGACTATTAATACTGGGAATAAACCTGGCTAAACTTGTATACTTGTACCCAAAATCAAACAAGAACGGTTTTTCAAAGGCCATCGATAGACTTTCATTTAAGAAATTCCCCCGTACAGTTTTGATTATATAGAGCAATGAACAAAAGCAAGATACAAGTCTCTATCAGTCTTAAATGGACACAAAACATTTTATTTACACTTCACAAAGAAAGAATTTGTACCTAAATGTACTTTTCATATAGAAAGGATCTTGGTATCGATGCAGTCTTTTTTGTATTTCTACCGAGGCATCTCCTTTATTATCTACCTTTTTCTGTTGTTTTCTTATAAAATTCTTAGATACTCGACTGATTTTGACTGCAAAACTGTACCGTCTAATGTGTCAGCTTTAATCACGGACACTCCTTAACCCATCAACATCCCTTGATCTAGCCTCTTCCAAAGGCATTGTATTGGTTAATAAAATGAATACTTCAATGGAATTGCAATCATGAAAAACATTAAAAAGACGTATTTCGATAAAGAACAACTTCCTTAGGCTTTATATTATCTCTAACTTAACATACTTGTCAAGATCTCTTGTTTGATTCACTTTATCTTGACAAGAATTAAATAATTTCGAACAAAAGTGTCATCTTCCATTGTTGCTAGTAGTTTTCGTAGTCGGTATCACTCCAGTAGTTAACATATTCGGGTCCCTCCAGATCTGGTGCAGCCATAACTTCGTAGTCGTCTAATGACGACTGATCGTCCAATGAGGGTGTTTCAACATTCTGTTATAGGTGCCAAAAAATTGTCTTAAATCAGATTTATGTAACATTGCGTCAACAAGTCGTATTCGCAGAACATTAGCTGACATTTGGCCTATTATGGCAGTTTTTCCTCTGCCAAGGTTATAAGCCTGCTTAACGTACTCATGTTACCCCGTACTCATCTCTGCCCCTATTACTTTTAGGTTGGTGGTCCCAGGCGACAGAATCCTTACTCCGTATTGTCTTTATTTCTAGTCCCATTTTTCATTGAGGCTTTCCAAAAGAGTTATAGGATATATGTGCACGTTTTAGTGTAGTAAATATTGCATTAAAAAAGCGTCGTCGTGAAGCCGTCTAAATTGATTTTTGAAGCTTTTTCTTGTTTTTCTTCATTTTGTATGTTGTTTATTTGTTCCTTTTTTTTTAGCCTTAAAAACTACGAAAGAGAATGTTAGTCTTTTTACCAGAAAGGAAAACTACTTAACTGTGCTTATGTTTCTTCACAAACTAAGCTCCCAAACGTAAAGTAAACAACCACTCTTAATAGGCTTGAGGTAATCTATTTGTACATTGCCTTAATCAAGTAATGCACTAGTCAATGTAAATCCCAACCTCCCCCCCATCCCCGGGAAAAGTGGGGCATTAGCACTGATAACTTGTAAAAAAGGCAAAATGCCCCACCTATTGGGGCAAGATGCCTGTTTAAAACCCCCACTAAAGCCCCCACAGTTTATCGACTGTTATAAAAGAACAAAGCAACAAGTCAGTTTAACGCAAGACTAACTCATTTTTAATATATTAATCACATGTAACTCCATTAAATGTCCAGTTCATGAAATGAGAAAGAGCTGTAGTATTCAATGCAACTTTCATTTCTGGGGCACTGAAAAAATACACAACAAAGTTTTGCAATTTACGTATTAATGAATGATGGAACAATTTACCAGCTGCCTTCTACTTTATTTTGATAGAACACAAAACAATATTGCCAGGAGTAAAGAATATCTTACTTAGCAATATGACGAGGATAAAACCCCAAACATTTATACACTGTCTTCGTAGTGAAAATAATGGCAAAGGGATACTACACCTGTATTGGTGAAAAAAGCCTGAAAAATTTACAAAACTGGTTTAAATATAGTACTGGTGGTGTATAAACACACAGAGAAATATTTAAACAAGTTTTTGCTTGCCAAAAATTGCTAAACCCCTACCCCCTGGAGCTTGTTCAATAGGCAAATCCCCACTTATGCCCTATATACATTCCCCAGATTTCCCCGGGTTGGGGTTTATATTGACTAGTGCATAAGACAAGCATCAAAACAACAGAAGCCGTAGTTATATGTAACTATTTTCGAAACGTATTTGGTTGTGCTGTTGCGTTTCTCCTTTTCGGAGAATTTACAACCGTGAGAAAGTTTCCAAGCCTACCTCTGGAATGGGCAGCTTGTTAATGTGGCTGCTCTGCAGTGGCTGGTACGTTTCAGGGGCTGACTCGTAAAGACCTTGATAGTCATCTTCGGCTGTGTTATTTTCGTTAGACCGTAAAGCTATCGAATGGAGGCCAGCATTGTCACTTTGTGATAACTTTGCTGATTCAAACCCCTGTTGGTTAATTGAAAATGTTGGTTAAATAATTGACTGGTAAATGAAGGATTTATAAACTCCTCCTTAATAAACTTCTCAGTTATTAGCTGTTTTTATTTACAAGGTTATGTTAGGAAAGATTTGTCAGTAGAATTGAAATTTTGCCTTTAGTTTTGCTTACAAATTAAACAACACCTGAACTGGTATCAAAAATACTTTTTGAAAAGACGATTGAAAATAGTAAACATGCCATCTTTTATAATGTTTTGTAACGGGGATTCTTATTGGGGTTAGCTCTGGTAGTCCCTGCTAAGACCTTACTGTATGGCTTCTGTCAGGATTGTAGCTAATTCCCCAAACTACAGTTCCAAACATCCGCTAACAGCCTTGTTGTCAGAGCAGGGAACGCACAGTCATATACAATACGCACGTTACAATTCTAGCAAAAGTTAGTTACATAAAACCAGGGAAGACAAATGTGCATCATTACAAAGATCCCCGTTTTAAGAACAATAAACGTTCACTGACTAGCTATTGAAAAGAATTAAACCACATGCGGTTGAAAGAAACCGCGTTTACAACGTCGCATTATTGATATCCCCTCTAAATGTCCAGTGAAAATAAGTACTAGATCATTTTTTACTCTCACAATTCAGTTTTTGTGTCCTTCCTACAGATGAAATGTTCTTACCCAATTCAAAGTACCAAGTTTCATGTACGTCCTGTTTACGAGCTCTAGGTCTTGGTAGTTTTCAGACAATCCAGGTTGAGTCTCATTTATTGTCTCGCCAATTGACTTTTCTTGCTCTTTCTTGTTTTTTAGTTCTGAAGACCAATATTTAGATTCAGTTGTTTAAACAAAGAAAATAATAAACAGGAAAGGATCATTGCAGCAAATAGTTGGATTCTCCATAATAGATACACCCAACAAAGACAAGACTATTTCAATTGTTTTTTTTTTCTGCCTTTTTACTTAGTTATTTTCACTCTAAAATGATAAAAATGGCTTCGAGATTTTTAAGTATAGCATTCATTGTTGATCAAAGAAGTTAGCATAATACGTTGTGTTAAAGTACTTTGACCTAAAATGAAGGTCGTTTATATACAGAACCTACAAGATTTTTAGAAGCCTAGTCTTTGATTGGGCTTTACTAATCCCAGTTGTTCAGCGAGGCTGCGATTAGATTTTTGGAAAAAGGAGCGTCCAAAACTTGCTGAAGTAGTTGAAGTTTTTAACGGAATTTAAAACACTTAAGCAGGAGGTCTTTTTCGTAAACTTTTTGGCTCGATGATTTTTCTTTGGTTGAAACATATATCGAAATTAAAAGTTAAGACCAAGGTCTCAACGTTTAGGCGCGAGAAATTATGGGTAAATGTACTGGTCACCATCTTTTACGTAATCGTGGAGTATCAGCTTTTTAGTTTCAAGTTATCTCCAAACTAGTTTTTTTTTAATGTTTTGTTTTCAGACAGAGCAAGTTCTTTTAGAATTCTTTCTAAAAGAGCATATCAAGAGGTACTTGGTTTCTTTACAAGCCTAAACAGTTCAATTGCTCACCTGTTTCTCGGATATTAGTAGAAGGACTGCGTTTCCTAAGGATAAGGAGATTCAAAAGTGCTTAAGCAAAAGGTTCTCTTAAATTAATAACAATTACATGTAGTGCGTCAATAGGAAAAGGGTCTAGTGGAACTAACTGGTATCGAGGGTTGCAAAATAGTGCATCCAGTTATTTTAAGCATGTCCTCAGTAAGCGCATAAGTCAATTGATCGAATCAATATTAAAAGGGTGGCAGAATTAAAAATATACCGTGTTTTCAGAGGAAACTTTTTCGTACCGTGATCCGAAACGGACGTGAAACAACTACTTCCGTCCGCCATTTTGTTTGGATGTCATTATCTACTATTTCGGAGGTAAATAATGTCTCACATCTACAATTTCTAAACCAATCAAATCGCGCGTAGCCGAGCTGGTATATACTTAACGCTATTAGTAGTGTTTGGGGCTGATGAAGTTTAAAATAAGGCATCAACTTACCGTTTACTATCAGAAAAGCCTCCATCTTCAAGAGGGTAGGTTTCAGCTACCACGCCTTTCTTTAGCTCTCTTGCTTCCGCTGTGGAGAGGGTACATCCATGATTAATGCATACATTTCACACTAATATAAATATTACTTACCTTTAATTTATTTTTGATGTTTTCCCAATTAGAGCACACATATAATCTTATCTTTATTTTGCTTGTTAGCAAAGTAGGTCCTGGGACAGTATAGTCAGCCGATAGAAATTAAGAGTGAGTATTCTAATTGTCTTAGTTAAAAATCACCCGAGAATAAATATCGGAACCACAATAATTTGTAACAAAATTATTGATTTCTCCAAACAACTTTCGCATGTGCAGATCTGTGCGGCAGTTTTTTTGAGTGAAATGTGTTAAATTGATGCTTCGAGACAAGCATATTGCTTTTTTTTCATACCTTCGAATTTTTTATATACCATATTTCATTGCTGCCTTTGTTTTGTCTGGAACTGTTTTTCGATTAGAAACTTCAGGTCGTCTGCAGAAAGGACTGAAAATCCAGAAGTGCAAATGTAGTCGCCATGTTAACTTCACAGATGCTATCTATCCTCGATAGATGGCGAGTAGGGAACCCATCAGATTGCAGAATTTGTGATAGATAGCGACTCGATTTATACTTATTGTTAGATAAATAGCGAATAGATAAAATGCCTATGATTTTTTTATAAAACACTCGTTTTTTTATCGGTTTAAATTCGAAGATACTATACTACTTCGTGTGTACTAAAACAAATACGCTACTCGTTGTCGTTTTCTATGAATCTAATAGTCAACTCGTTGCTTCGCGCCTCGTTGATTGACTCATATAGAAAACCCCACCCCGTAGTCTAGTTGTTAGATATATTCAACCTACCCTTATTCTTAGCTCCATGGTGCCTCGTTACAAACATGACGAAGAAAACAGCCAACAGGACCAGTACCACAAGTATAACCGACACAATGAACCAGACTTTTCTGTAAAAAGGTGTTTCTGTCCTCGGTAGGACGTAGAGTGGGCGCCCGAACACTGAGTCACTCATCAGTCCAGAGCCGAGATCGTTTCGTCCGACCGTCCTAAACTCGTAAACGGTGTTTTCTGATAGACTCTCAACTTCAACTGACCGGCTGGCAGTTGTGTTTTGCCATTTACTCTCCAGGTAATCTACTTGGTTGTCTTGTGCAGTGCTTGAGTTATCTATATATAAACGAACATTTAGTAGTACATACTAGAGCAATTCAGAAAAAAACGGCTAATTGTCGATAGTCCAATATTTTTTAAATAAAAAGGAAATTTTAGTAAATAAAGAAACAAGTGGTGACTACATAGTAGAAGTTTAGTGATAAACTCGACGCTTTTTCTTGCAAACGTGTTTGGCAGTACTCACTGTCATTGTCAGTGCAACTGTTTACAGATTCATAAGTAAGCCAATATGTATTATGGTCGAAAAAAAATTAGCATTCGAAAGCAAAAGAAGTTGACAATAGTTGACAATAGTTTTTTTCAAAGAAACCTATTGGCCGACTTAGGAATCTGTAAACAGTTGTACTGACGATGACAGTGAGTAAGTACTGCGAAACGTGTTTGCGATAAAAAGAGTCGTGATTTTTATCAAGTTTATAAAACAACAAGCAGTTAAAGTTTGTACTAGAAAATGTGATCTTCATTAATATCATTACTTATGTAGTTAGCACTATCGCTGTCATTGTCATTGTCATTGTCATTATCAATGTAATTGTTTGTATCGTTAGCATCAGTCATTTTTTATATCACCATTGACTGTCATCGTTCATTACATCGTTATCATTTTCATTGTCTATATCATCGCCACAATGTCTATTCATTACCATTTTGCTTATAACACGGCAGTGCTATCATTATAATCCCACTGTATAGCGATTTGGATAGAGCCTTCAAAACACTGTTGATTAAAGTGTAAACTGTTGGACGCTCGGGCTAAAATCAGTTCAGCTATAAAAAGAGTAACGAGAAGTTGTTGCACTTAACGCTATGTCAGACTGAATCCACCGGCTGCTAACTTCAGGTTTAAAAACTTACTACCAGATCTTACTTGGTAAGATCTGGTAATTGTTATTTGCATTAAGACACACGGGGAAGAAGTAATTGGAGTAATCCCAGGACCTAGATAGAGGGTTGACTATTTCAAAGTTATTAGTACTTAGTAATTGGTATCATAATAATCCATTTTCCTGTTAAAATGGTACCTGCTTCTCTGTACTTTACCGCAAACTCCGTCGGATATCCTCCTCCCAAACCGTGTTTAAAAGTCACCGTAACAGAGCTGGTAGACACGCCTTTAACAAGTGGGACAGCCGGCTTCGCTGGTGCTGCAGAACAAAGCGTTTGAGGTCCAAAATTGCATATATGCTCGTTTCATAACGTTTAGTTCAACAATGAGACTACTAGGTGGAATTTTCTATGAGTCAATAGTCAACGAGGCGCGAAGCTATTAGATTCACAGAAAACAACGACGAATAGTTTAATTGTTTTAGTAGAAACCAACTAGTATATTACCTTCAACTTTAAACCGATAAAAACAAATCTTTAAAGAATCCACCATTGTTTTTTTTGTTTAAAACACATGCACCGGCAGTTTCGCTACTCGCTGCCTATCGGTCATTAGTCAAACTCTATTAGTGGTCTATTGCAAATCTCGCATTCTGATTGGCTACTCTACTAGTGTTCTATCGGCCGATAGACGGTGAGTAGAGGAAACGTTTTGAAGAAGCGACAGAATTCTTGAAGAACTTCTCGAGAACTTAGTGCCAGCTAAGACAAAAAAGGCAACAAAATACGGAACAAAATTTTTTAATGTAAGTAGAACTCAACGTCGAAAGATATTCCATTTTAATTCACGTTATACTTTGAAAATGTTTCCGACAAACACGATAACATAATTTGAAGCAAAAACAATAATCTTGCAATAATTTAATTCACAGACTTGGTTTGCAAACCAAACTAAATTTAAAACTCCAATTGAAAAATGGAGCAAAGAAGAGTTAAACACCTGTTTGCAACTATTTTACTTCTCTTTGCGGCAAAAAAATGAAAAATTATACAAAGTTTTGTCGCTAAAAGCCATAAGAGGCGCAGTTAAGCGACACTCGAAAAGTTTTAAACCTTGGTCCTTCGTATTGATCCAGAGTTTGAAAAGGCAAACAAGATTTTAAACACAGTTTGCAAAAAGCTATTGAAAGAGGGGGCAGTCGGCCAAACCATTCATAAAAATCCCATTACAATTGAGCAGCTGGAAAAGTTGTTTTTAAGCAGCCAGCTCGGTGATTGCTTTCCAAGCAATCCTACTTAACTGCACAGTTCCGATCATAAACAACTATGGTCGCCAAGCTCCGAGCATTTAAGAAATCCTTATTTCTTGACTTGTACCATTTTAAGTCTGGTGGAGATCATTCTTTTTTTAAAAAGCAATTTTCCTTGCAATTTATCTTAGAACTGCTTGTACACCTCGTGGTTGTTAAATCGGCGGCACACACGGACGGTACCGTATGGCGCATGATAGTTACTGGCGCATGACGTGAAGCACGTCATATTTCAAAAATAAATTGTTTTTAACCCACTAAAAATTGTTTTCTTTTAAATGTTGCAATAGACCACTAGTGGCGTTTGACCAAAACAGTCAGACTACTCAATCTCATTTTCCCTCGACGGGGATTCGGGCTTCGCCCTCGTCGTCTATTTAACAATTAGAATACAAGCTCGCAATTTCTATCGGCTGATAGAATGACGAGGGCGAAGCCCGAGTCGTTCTATCAA
>JAOBRD020747398.1:0-14083 GCA_027575215.2 Hydrozoanthus sils
CGAACCATAAACTGGCGTGTGATCCCGGAACAGTGGTTTCTGGCCTTTTCTTTTTGAACAGAAAACTTACTTTCAATATACTTTCCAAAGATAATGTAATCTTTGTTCGATTAATCGATTTTTTTCTCTTAATTGTTGAGTTATGGGTTATAAGAATAATAAGCTATGGGTTATATAATAATAAACCACGCGGGATATTGTGCCAGAACACTCGAAAATTCTGTAAACCCCTCGCCTTCGGCTCGGGCTTTACAGCTTTTCTTGTGTTCTCCCAACATCCCGCGTGGTTTATTATTCTTATAACCCATAGAAAAGTATGGTTTATTGCTTAAATAACCATATAATCCGTGCGCCCTTACTGCATGCCGTGAGTATGAATCTGAATATCTCTGTACGCGGCAGAATATGACGAATTCCTTTGTGTTTATCAAGTTTTGATTAAAATACGCCTATATCTTGTCAGCGAGTTTTTTTAAAAATGTTGTGGGAACTTTTTATAATCTTGTTCTGAAAAGTTTAACATGGAATTATCAAGAAGGACGAATTATAAAGCTTTTGATTAATGTTTGTGTTAAATTTAGTTGAAGCTCAGGATAGCAAGTACAAGTAATTTCTGAATTTTAGGTAGCAACTATGCTTAATTGATGAAAAGTTATTTGTGTTAGTCCCACTATAAACTAAATAATAGTAAGAACGCGTGTTCTCCATAGCTTGTTATTCTTGTTAGTGTGTGGTACTTTAAGACTACAAAGACGACAATTACCTTCGATAAGAAGTGTGAAAAACTTTGTAAAAAAATAATTAAAGACACTAAAAGGCACTACTAAAAGCTGAAAGGATAAATTAGTTATTCTTGCTGAATAATTTAAATAGCATTGTTTTGAAACCATTCTTCCGCCATGACTAGTAAACAACCTTGCAATTGAGTGAAAATCTACCGTGAGGCCATTTTAGGATAATAAAGCGCACAGAATTCGTGAGCATTTGTGTATGTTTTTTTTTTTGGAAGAATGATTTTCCAAAACGAGAAGCTTTTAACATGAATGGTCAAATTTTTTCTCGCACCTTTCCTGTTTGAATAACAATGTAATTAACTGTAACTAATGCCAATTGTGTTTGATAAAGTCGGCGCGTGGTTTTGATTCGAAGCGTTGGGGTATCTTAAGTAAAGAAAACAATGGTTGCAGGTTTAATGAAATCAAAATTTGCATGTTAAGATAAAGTGAGACGATTGCTAAAACCTCTTAAAAGTCCGAAGAATTATTGGTTTTTCAGAGTTTATGTTTATAATCATTGACATTTTGGTAGTTGCACGACCAGTGATCAAGTACAATAGCACTTACAATCGGACGATCAACAATTCCAGAATGAAAACAAATGATATTGACACAGATTTTAAGCTTCCACTGGTTTTAAAAACCGATAACATAAACGCTTAAGAATATTTCCTTTTCCATTTAAAAATCATGATTTGGTTGGTTCATAATCGTGATTTGAAGCAGCTGTATTTCGAGTTTCGAAGCTGTTAGTGAAGAGGGAACTAAGGCCGATTTGGGATCAAATCCGCGGGGGGCAAATCCAATGTGACACCGGGTCACGTTTAGCCTGAAATGCACTATAGCTACTCCAACCAGGAAAGTCTTCTGACCCATGGTTACTTGTTTACGTTTCTACTATATTCAAAGAACATTGTCATTCAGACAGTAAAGTTAGTTAAATCTTTTGTTGAAATTGTCAGTCGTATTTGCATTCAAAAACGCAACTAATAGCAGCACCCACTTCTCAAGAAAACTGCTAAATTTTACTATTTTCATTCTTTATTTGCCCGACTACTGCAACCAAACCCCAGTGGATTGTGAAACGAACCATGAATAAAATTAATCCTCGTATGGCGCAGGAAAAAGCAGGGCCAGAAATCAAGACACGAGAGTCGCCGATCTATTGAACAATATAATATATCATTTTGTGTCAATAAGTGTTGACATCATTTTTACACAATACAGAACTGGTATTACGGTAATTCTTAAAAACAATTCCTAAACAAATCACTAAATTTCTCTTCTTGATAATAATCAGTTACATTGACTTAAACGGTTATACAAGGCACTTAATTGCGTGGTCTGTTCACTGCCTCCCCTGGACTATTTCGTCGTCTGTTCACTGCCTCCCCTGGACTATTTCGTCGTCTGTTCACTGCCTCCTCCCTGGACTATTCTGTCGTCTGTTCACTGCCTCCCCCTGGACTATTTCGTCGTCTTTTCACTGCCTCCCCCCAAGAACTATTCCGTCGTTTGTTCTTTGCCTACTCCCCCTGAACTATTCCGTCGTCTGTTCTCTGCCTACTCCCCCTGAACTATTCCGTCGTCTGTTCGCTGCCTAACTCCCTCCCTCTGGCCTCTTCCACCGACTAGAATACTACTTTATGACAAAACAAGAAGAAAACTCCTTCCCTAGGTAGAAAGCGCTCTAGCTACAGCATGAAATGCAGCATTTTTCGTGCCTTCCCTTGAAACTTTAATTTTTCTGTAATACAAAACCTTTTTAAAGTTAATACACAAAATTAATACATAACCTTTTCTTAATATCATTACTTTATCAAACAAAATTTTCGTTGTAACTATTATATATCGTAATAATTTCATACGTAAGAAGGGTATGTTCGGCGGGTTCAGGGGCGAAGGGTAACGTAGAATGAAGAAAAAAAACTATTCTTTGCTTTCAATATCTTGTACGCATCATTCTTAACAACGAATTCTAAACGACACGTATTCGAAGACACCTAAAGCAAACTCGAATGTGTAAAACACTTGAAGGAGTCATCTTATGACAAGTTTTTATATGCAGTAGTAACTCAGTTGGAAATCGATGGAAACTGGTGTTTGAAAGCAAGATTAAAATATTTAACGATTCCAATTCTTTAAAAACGAAAAGTATCCAACGAAACCCTCGCCACTGGGTAAATCTAATGAATTAAAACAATTTTTCTATTTCTGTCACATGGTTTCTCTAGCTTCTATATACACGTAATAAATAATTACAAAATCACCCAATAAAAAATTTCTACCGTACTATCGACTAGTAGTAAAACAGTTATCGATTGCTCTCTCAAACTCACTTTAAATAGACTTAAGGCTTCCTTTCAACCGTTTCACATTAAGGCTATGACGCAATATAGAGCCTAGTCACCAGTTCCCCACCAAGTGCTCGCTCTCTGAGTAGTCGCTCAACTTAGTTTTTTTAAAAAAAGCGGCGTCCTCAGACACGACACCGCGCCAAACAGTAAGTCGAAGAGAAAACTGGGGGCCAGGCTACCATTTTAAGTTTTTGTCAGTAGAAACCGACTAATGTACTATCACGATTGCTGCAATCTGATTGGCTAACCTACTCATTGTCTACTGCGGGACAACTGCCGGTGTTTTCAAACAAAAAAAAACAATGGTGGATTCTTTAAAAACTCGTTTTTATCGGTTTGAATTCGCTGTCGTTTTCTACTAATCTAACAACCAGCTCGTCGCTTCACGCCTCATTGACTATTGTCTCAAAGAAAATTTAACTTAAACAGTCTAATTTTAATAAGTTTACTGTCGAAAAAAACTGAAAAACAAACTTTACTAACTTCATAAAAAAAACTACTAAGCTAAACAATGAAAGCAAAATTGAAGTTTTGCATAAACTATACAACGTGAAGCGAACATAACCCAGCCTCGTCCTCTGTTTCGGGGCTGAACAAGACTTGCGAACAAACTAATTTGATCCACAGCTTTGACATGTGATTCAATAAAAAATACAAGTTTTGTTTTTGCTTGCCAGTTACAGCAATGAAGCAGGAAAGTAAAGTCAGGTGAGCTTACATAAACTTTCGATTCAAATCTTTCAATTCATAACGTACTAAACGCGAGCAGATACCACTTAAACTTGCTGGTTGGTTGAATGTGATGAAACTGATCAAAGTCAAAAGAGCTAAAACATAACTGAAAATATACGTTATTTAAACTGTTAGGCGGTTCAGTATATAAAGCACCAAAAGTTCAACTCAGGTACCAAGACACTAAAAATCAATATTTTTACCACCAGAACTCGCAAAAAATTAAAACTTTTAAAGCTTCGTTAAGTAAAAATTTTAAATAAAACTATTTAATTAAATACTACGATGAGGCTTCAGTTAAATTAGCCTGTGTTGGTTTAAACATACGTTCATCGAAATCAATATTACCAGTCCCCGGAACTTTTTGGAGAAATTTACTTATTGAATTGTTGTGGGAATGGCTTAAAGAGCAACGCGTGTGCAATCTAAAAATAAAGTGCAGATGAACCAAAAAGCTTCGTGCTTCGAAATATCCGGTACTGCCCCGCTCAACTAGCTAGCAAAAAACTAAAGAGGGTAAGTAACACATCCTATACTAACCAAACCATACTTTCGTTTTTTTCTATGCAATAATAATACTATCTACACTTCTTAGAACGGTCGATAATGCATAACCTTTTACAATAAGCCTTGTGCTCATTCTTCCTCCTTCAACTCGCCGCGCGCTGCAGACGACAGAGGAACACACTGGGGCCGAGGCTACATTTTTGTTTTCATTTGTTGCATCGGTTTTCAAGTTGTTCGCCAAATCACGTCTATTCAGGTGAGTAACCTTGCTAGAATTTGTATATAATCTATAAAATGAAAAATACTATATATCTTCTGCAACTATATTTCAATGTTTTCAAACACGGGTCGAGGTACGATCACAATTTACAGTAATCGGTACCTCGATCAGCGACCACCTTTAATATTTACTAAACATAGCCACGTGCCAACATTTCATTCTTGTTTCCAGTTTTTGCAATAATATTTTTCCGTACGTAAAAAATGTGGCTCTTCATACAAGTTTCATCCTTACCAAACCAATCTTTTCTTTCCTGAAGCAACTCAAGACGAACACGACTCCTGTATCCCATGTCTTCTTTTCTAGTTCACTTTAAATAATTGTCATTGAAGAATTTTGTTCTGTTAAAAACCTTGTCCGCGCAATTGTTTTTTCAGCATTTCTAACACGATGCTCAGTGTTGCGCAGTTTCCCTTTGTTTATCCAAAACTTCACTTTTCATAAGTTTTTCATTTATTCTGGTTATTTGCTCCCTGGTTCATAAGGTGGCGGTGGAACATTTAACCAAGCCAGAGGCAAGGGCTGCTTCTTGTATCTGAAAAAAAACTGCTGTCAGCAACTTTTTTTTTTATTGACTTACAAAAAACAAATAGGTCCAAACTCCCCCCCCCACCCCCCGGGGGGGGGAGTAACTCCGAGGTTAAAAGGGTAGGGATGACCGTCGGAAAAGTCCCTAAAATTCCCCTCAAAAATACCAAGGTATAAACATTTTCCACCCTAAAAAATACCTCTCGATTTAAAGATTATCCTAAAAATACCAATTGAAAATTAACATTTTCCCTTGATAGCAACTGGGCCGGCGCTTAGTTCTCTCGTGTTGCGTTCGCCAAAGGTCTTTTGTCTTCACTTTTTGTTCAGTACGCACGTTTGCTAAAACACAGAAGTTCGTGATTTTCGACTCTAAAAATACCAGGCTCTTGGTGTATTCTAACCCCTAAAAACTACCACAACGGTCATACCTATCACCCCAGTATAGGGAGTAACCCCCCTCGGGTGGGGGGGATGGGGGGGGCAAACTCACTATCCTTGGCAGTTGCTGCTATTTTTTGTCATCGTTGCCCTTGTTATTCTACCATAAACGTATTGAATTCCAACCAAAAACCCCGATCATCTCTAGCTTTTACTTTCTACCTTAAGTACAGCCGAGTATATTCTATTAAACCAATCCCTTCTCTTCCAAGACAGTTACACAGCGAAGAACGCTGTTTTAGTTACCTGCCGTAGGTATTCTTGGCATTCCTGACGCGCTGAGAGGAGTAACTCTGCTTGACCCTTCAACACGCGGATATTCCACGAGAAACTCTCAAGGGCCTGGGGAAAAATAATTCAGGAGGATTGTTATTACAGCAATATCACCAACATGATCGTTATCGTCATCAAATCTTTGTATCCCAAGTAAAACTTACTCGCACTTGTCGTTTGCCCTTGAGTCCTTCCTTCTGGAGTTCCTCCTGAAAGAAGTTTAGAGTTTTAAAAATTTCTTTGATTTCAACACGGCGTTAACTTGTAACAGGACGCGACTCATTTCTCTATAGAGCTAAAGAGATTCATCAGAACCGGCTAGACGATTTCAACTTTTTATCATTTCTATTTTAACTGCTATTTGTATTCCTAACTCATTTTGTTTTGTTTTTCAACAACATTCATGCGTTAAACAATTATTCTGAAACTCAATTGTTCGACATTTATATTCTGTTGTTGTCCATTGCATTAAGTGAATTAAACTGTTGCTAAATGGTTTGCGTCGGTTACACTTACATGCCACTCAAGTCCTGCTCGCTGACAGTGTATCAGCTATGAAACAATAATAATAAATTGTTATCTTACCAATAAAAGATAATATTTCAATTATAACAAAAACATAAGCAATAGCATTAACAATGGTTGTAAAGAAGGACCGGTTAATTTTTTGCTGGTAATGCATCAACTACAATACAAAGATTTCAATGTACTTTCAAACTCATAACGACAATGTTACAAGTATTAGTATTATTGTTAATAATAATAATGTTTAGCATTTATATAGCGCCTTTTTCCATATTTAAACGATCAAAGGCGCTTAACGATGATTTACAGTTGACTGTGGTATCGAGGGTCTTAGATAGTCCGCTATACACGGCTAACAGTTATACTCATTAAGAGTTGCCCTCAGTTAGTAGTAGACAGCCTACTCTTTTTCGACAAGTATGGGGAGTTCTTTTAAGTCCCCCGCCGGATAGGAGATCAAGAGACTGGGCGTACGGTTTAACGTCCTTATCCGAGAGGACGCGAAGATCTAACTGTTTGTAGATGTTAAAGCAAACTTAAGGCAGCTTCTTCTCCTCAGTTACTTTAAGACCCTGAGTGAAGGTCCGGCACCAGGAATCGAACCCGAAAGACTAGCGCCTTACCTTACCAGGCAGTAATACAATTACAAACCTGATGATGGTGTATGCAACATCGAAACGTAGTCCAGTTTTGTTTTTTATTAACTACTTTTATAGTAAATAGCAATAACAATAAAAATATCAGTAACTAAAATTATTGTAAAAGCGAAAAAGTAATTAACAAACTTCAAAATACGACATACAACTACAATGAGTATAGCCTGAATTTATTTTTATTACAACAAGATTAATCATGCGGCCTCTCCCTCACTATTGTTAATCCTTCTAACTCCACTGCGTCCTCGAAACAGCGGTTTTAAAGCAGGTGATTGTTTTAAACAGATTTTGAAAAACTTGACTTTGCCTTTTTATTTACTTATACTTCATTTATCCAATCGCAATAAAGACTACAATGAGAAAATGTTTAGATAAACTTACTCGTTCGTGGACAGGTTCACATCCTTCTATGAGACTTTTTGATTCGTCTACAACCTAGAGTATAAAAGATCTGTCAGTTTTAATCAAGAGCGATTATAAATTTTCCAAGACATCAAAAAGTATTCAGCAGAGTAAGACACTTTACTTGTTCGAGTGCCAAGAGAGCCTTTCGCAACATCTCCGGTAAATTCCCTTGAGCCTCAAAATGTGGGTACTGAAGAACAAAAATATAAATCAATATGTGGACACCTTATTTCCTGACAAAAGGTTAAAAAAGCTTAAAAAACTTGTTTTACCTTTAAAATTTCGTACTTGTGTTCTACAATAAGTAGAAGAGAAACAAACCGTACGACTGAATGAATGGAAGTAAACAGTGGTACTGATTTACTAAAAGAGACAAGTCAAAACTTGTTCGTAAGTGACGATTCAAACCTAAGATAAAGATAAAGTATCACATTACTTGACATGTAGCCTTTCTAAAACTTTCCGCCACATGTGACCCTACTCAAATCCATTTAGGTTTAGTTGATTTGATAATCCGGTTAACCTCCACGTGTAACTCGGTGTTAGAATGAGTTGACTGAGTCTAAGAAACTAAAAAGTCATGGCTCCTTGTTCTGTGTACCTTTTTTGAAATTGTTTCGTTGGGGCCGTCAAGATACGATAAGTCGTCATATGACACTTTCTGTATATGCCTGTAAACATGCTGCGTTCAGGCGTGAACCTTTAAGATGGCGGAGTTAATAAACCCAATGTTAAAGGCAACCTACGAAAGCATTTGGGTTTTTGGATAGTCATAGGAACATCCAGCTTTAAATTACAAGTTGTTAAAATGGGTATAAATTGCCATTTTATACCGCGCCTGAACCAGCTCATTTTTCTAATAACAAATCTGCTATTAAGAACCCTGACTTCGTTTTGGATGCTATTCAAGAGCTTTTGGATTCGGGAAGAATAAAAGAAGCGCCTGAATCGCCTACAGTCACCAATCCCTTATCAGTTTCTGAGCAAGCTAACGGTAAAAAACGACTGATCTTAGACATAAGAAATGTAAACAAACATTTGGTTAAACACCATTTCAAATACGAAGACTGGAAAACTGCTGTGGCATATTTAGAAAAGGGGAGTTATGCGTTTCATTTGATCTCAAAAGCGGTTATCATCACATTGAGATAGGTCCTTTCCATCAACAGTTTCTTGGGTTTTCATGGACATGTCCATCTACTGGGTTAGCAAAGTATTTTGTCTTTACAGTTCTTCCATTTGGCTTAGCGTCCGCACCTTATGTTTTCACTAAGGCACTTAAGCCTCTTCTAAAACTTTGGAGGTACCAAGGGATTCACATAGCGTTGTACTTAGATGATGGTTGGGGTATGGGGAGTGATTATGATGAGTGTGCTAGGATCAGCAGAATTGTGCAGAATGACTTGGTGAAAGCGGGTTTTATTGTTAACCATGATAAATCTGTTTGAGAACCGTGTCAAGAGTTGACGTGGCTCAGCTAAGTTTGGAACAGTTTGTCGGGTTCTCTCAGTGTTACTAACAGAAGAATAAACGATATACTACACAGTATTAAGGATATACAGCAGGGCGGTTATTGGATCACTGCTAGAAAGTTAGTTTCGTTCACGGGTCGCACATTGTCTACTGGCAAAGTTACAGGTAATCTCTGCAGAATTTTGACTCGTTACTGTATCACTGCTACGTTATGTAGTGAAAACTGGGATGCAGAAATAATGCTAGATACCTACTACACTGAAGAAATGAATTATTGGAAAGATAACTCGGTCAGAACCAACTTTAAAAAATGTTTTTCGAAAAGCAGACCTAGTTTCTTCGTCTATTCAGAAACCAGCAATACTGGGTAAGGGACTTTCATAGATTTAAATGAAGAACTTGTATGCCATAAACTATGGAACATTACGGAGCAGAGAATGAGTTCAACTTGGAGAGAGTTACAATCTATTCTTTTTTTGCTTCAGTCATCTAAAAACAAACTACACTCTTCTGCGATTAAATGGTTCACGGATAATTAAGTTGCTGCACAGACTGTTGAAACTTAAGAACGGTTCGACTGTGTAACCAACCTAACTGGCCTCTGTGGTGGTTTTTGCAGTAATTTAAGTAGTAAATGATTTACATTCACTTGAACGAAGTGAATTAAAATGTAAGAAACTTAATAAACAACTATAAATACCTCGTCTTTCATGACCAAGTTGAGCGATGCTGGCTCAGAGTCAGTATCAATCCGCAAAGCTAGCATTCGAATGCACTGTTTGAGATTTGATCGCGGGGCAAGTCCACAGATTTCCTGCAGGCCAAACAGACAAAAGTGCTAAGAAAATTCGTTGTGGTACTCCAAAGTTTTGCCGAGCTTAAAGGGCAGGGCGAAACTTTCTTAAAAAGCGCCCAACATCCACTTAGAACCTAACCGAGTTCAACTTTTGGCTCTTGTAAAAGTGTTTGACTCCAAGGATTTTGTACACAGAAATGTTTTTCTCGCCAGCAAGGATAAAACGATGGCCTGAATAGTTTAAGATACACTATTCTTTTTTGGAAAAAAACGTCTAATTATTAGCTAAGATAGGGCAAAATCTGAACGCTTTCCTTTTCACGATTTGGGCCTGGAAACATTCATCAGCTGTTACGTTCATGATGCATAGGTGAACAACAGATAACTTCGGTCAGCAACTGTTTTTTCATGACACTTTTGAGTCAATGAGCCACACAGGATCTACATCCGAGAAGACACAAAGGTCTAACCGTTTGCAGATGTTATAACAAAGGCAGCACCTTCTCTTCACCGCTAAATGGAATAACGCTAAATGAAATACCAAACCTAAATGAAACAAAAATTAATGCTAAATGAAATACCAACCCTAAACGAAATAAAAAACAACGCTAAATGAAATGACTCACCTTATATGAAATAACATTTTAACCCTAAATGAAATAAAATGACTCACCCTAAATGAATTAGCTGTTCAACACTAAATGAAATAAATTGTCACTACCCCAAATCTCGATATTGTTACATTAACTTAATGCTTGGTTGATGCAGTAATGGTGTTTCAAGTGAATGAGGTCATAACATAATTATATGGTTGTTTTACAAAAGTTGTCCCTAGCTGGCCAGTACCACGCACCAGTTGCCTACTCCACACGAATTATCAGTATTTGTTTTTTTGTCACCCGGTTGAATTATATGCAAAGACCTCACAAATCATGTGATTTTTACAAAAGCTTATTCCTTTTCAGAAGCAAGGGAGTTTCAAAACGATATCCATCCTGAAATGTAACATCATTTCCGAACAATCATGATTTGCACTGGTGTCATTAACTTTCGATCGCAACGTTTTAGAAAAGCTTTAAAAATTTCAGGCATTAGACTAGTTGTTTTGGGAAAACGATGTCTTTTTCAAAGGCAAACAGTGAAACTTGGTCACTATCCATATCCTCGACACTGTTTACATTAATTTTTAATGCCCGGTTGATGCTGTAATGGTGTCTCACGTAACGACCGCCATAATACACATGATTGTTTAACAAAGTTTGTTCCTGATCATTACATGCACCAATAGCCTACTCAACATGAGTTGCGAAAATTTTTATGTCATTTAGTGTCATCGGGTTGAGTTTAATATGCATTGACCTCACAAATCATAATCTTTTTTTCAAAAAGATCATCCCTCGACAGACTGGCCATAAAAATCTCGTAAAGTGACACAAAATGCAGTACTTTTAAACATTGTTTTGAAGACCACTTGGAGTTAGAATTGATTCCAAACCCTCTCTTATGCTTTTGGCAAAGATATCATTTTCCCCAAATGACTAGTCTAATGCCTGAAATTTTAAAAGCTTTTTTAAAATGTCGCGAGTCTTATGACATCACTGCGAATCATGATTGTTTGGAAATGATCTCGCCCTTCAGGATGGATAACTTCCCATGCTTCTGGAAAGGAAAACGTTTTTCTAAAAATCGCATGATTTGTGAGGTCTTTGCATATAAATCAACCTGTTCCGGTGACAAAATATCGGAAATACTGGCAAATCTTGTGGAGTAGGCTACTGATGCATGGTACTGGCCAGCTAATAACAAATTTTGTCAAACAACTACATGTATTATGACGTCATTCACTTGAGACACCATTACTGCATCAACCAAGCATTAAGTTAATGTAACAATGTCAAGATTTTGGATAGTGACAATTTATTTCATTTAGCGTTGAACAGTTATTTCATTTAGGGTGAGTCATTTTATTTCATTTGCGTTAAAATGTTATTTCATTTAGGGTGAGCATTTAACTCATCTAGCGTTGATTTTTATTTCATTTAGGGTTGGAATTTCATTTAGTGTTGATTGTTATTTCACTTAGCGGTGACACAGAGTGAAGGTCTGGCACTGGGAATTGAACCCAGGCCTCCCGCACGACAGACTGGCGCCTTACCAACTGGGCTAAACAGGCGGCAGTTTTCTGTCACAGTACAAAAGAAGCCATGACACAAGCATGGATCCAACAGTAGTTTTAGTCAGCTGTGTTTTTGGTTTTATTATTCTTTTTTTCTTTCAGCTTCGACACTCATGTAAAAACATCCTGCTTTTAATTCTTTGTGTATTAAACATACATAAAATTCTTTCACTGCGACTAAGTGAACCAACTTTAATTAATTAAACTTTATATTCATAAGGTTTTTTATTGGCTTAAACAGTGTCAAATAGTTTTAGTTGTTCCAAAAGATTTCTGAGCAAAACTTGATGCAGTAAGTAAGTTTACTTACCCTAAAATTTGCTAGCGAAGTTTGAACGTTCTCTCTCAAATCTGTGCCATCTCGCAAAGGCTGTATGGCCATCTAGAGAGCAGACCATAAAACTTTTTAAAAGTAAACAATTGAGATTAAGGGCCTGTTTACATGCAGTCGGGAAACCCGCTTTTGGTGGGGGGGGGGGGTAAAAAATTAGCTTGCGTTTACATTAAATTTTACCACCCCAGGGTCCAGGGTAGACTAGTGCGTGGTCACTAAGTACTTAAACAGAAAAAATGTCGGAAGAAAGGCGCATTTTAATGCTCTTCTACTCTCATAAGCAGCTCTTGCTTCCATTTTTCAGTGTTGTGGCTTCTTATTATCTCTTTTAATGTTGCAACGGCTTCTTCAAAGGTGCCTTTGCACGTAACACAAACCGACCCGGCCAGGCGGATTAACTTCCCAGCCTTCAACCCCTTACATAGCAAAAAGCGACCCAGCTTGACAGGTTAACTACCCTACAAGCAACTCTTGCTTCCACTTGTCAGTGTTGTGGCTTCTTATTCGCAATTTTAATGTAGCAACGGCTCCTTCAAAGGTCCCTATTTGTGTGCGACATTGCAAAAGCGGTCTCTTTCAACCGCACGTGGTTTAATACTTGTCAATAGCTAATCAACGTCTATTGTTCTTAAAAACGTGGATCTTTGTTTGTAATGTAATACGTTAAGATGCATCTTAGTCTTCGCTGGCTTTTGTAACTAGCTTTTGCTAGAAATGTGATGTGCGCTCCCTACTCTGACCATGGCTGCAAGCGGATGTTTGGGATTGTGGTTAGGAAATCAGCTACTCTCCCGACGGAAACTATAGTCAAGTCTTAGTAGGGACTACCAGAGCTAGCCCAAAATAAAAATCCCCATTACACGTGTAACACGAACCGACCCGGCTTGGCGGGTTAACTACCCTGCCTTCAACCCTTTAAATGGCAAAAAGCGACCCAGCTTGATAGGTCACCCAACCAACCATGTCAGCTCATACAAAGATAAGGTGTGAATATACATATATATGGCCGACTTTAACCCTGATTGCAGCCTGAGGCCGATTTACAGGGGTTCAGATTACAATGCTGTTGGAGGACTTTAGAAAGAGTGCATTAAAGGTGCCACTAGCTGCCAAGCAGTTGATAGGATTTCTGGAGATAATTTTTCCCCCCACCTCCCACCCGGACCAGGTAGGACAGGGCACAACATCAGCTGTTAGCAACAGGTAATGTTCTCAGTTACCTTGAAAGTCTCGTCCACCGCTTTTACTCCTACAGTTTTCATGCTAGTGTACTATAAAATAACAACACGAAACATGATAAATATTTCAATAGAAAGGCGCTTTTTAAGCACACATTTACCGGAATCAGAAAGTTGTTATTTTCTACAGACAAAGGTCTTTGAATTACGTTTTGTTTGTTTAAAAAAAACTTCTACTGTTTAAATTCATTTCACAAAGTTTTTAAAATCTTTCAAAATTAAAATAGAAAACGAAGAACTTTTCTCATTCTGTTGCTTACTGTTATTGTTTCAGTTATTTTTAACAGTGCAATTAACAAGAAACCGTATAGACTGACAAAAAACCATCAAGAAATAATTATTCTACGCAAAATTAAACAATTGAAGACAAAAATATTTGCACAGGTAGGATAAATACAATATGAAAATAAAAATCATTTACAAGGCTTTAAAAATAACTATACTTTTGAAAATTTTTGGCATAAATGCAAAAGCACAAACTTCAAAAAATCTCAAAAGTTGTCTATTGATAAAATTTCACTTATATTACTTTTGATAGTTGGCGGAAATGATCGAATCCAAAGTTTTTACTTCACGAAAATTTTTC
>JAOBRD020747503.1:0-14083 GCA_027575215.2 Hydrozoanthus sils
TAAACAACAAGGGTGGGATTGCTAGCGCTCTCTCTCGTCAGGTGCATATTTATATATAAACCATGCAAGTCAGAATTGTTGTCATTTTATTTTAAATTTTTTAAAAATCTTCACTGAAAGTTTTCACTTGAAACGGATGAAATGCCATCGTTCATTGAATTTTCACCAATTTAGAAGATGTTAGTTTTGTAGTGAGAAAAATCTTTCCTGCCCTGGCATGAGCGGCTAGCAGAATGCATATGCTGCTTCAATTTTCGTTCAAATTAAAACAGGTGACAATTAAAAAATTTCAAACGTTTCAAGGTTTTTAAAATATTAATACTACATGTTACCTATTACTGACTCGATACTGACTAACGTACCTCTTGGTTTTGTAAACCACATTCGTCCAAAACTTCACGTTCGTGCACGTCCACAGACACAGAGTTCCATCCTTTCGTTGCAACAAGTTGAACTGGTTCTGCAGAAGGTCGTGGTAAGATAGGTCTGTACCGAGGTGTTGCAAAAGCTCCTGCAGTTTTCTAAGTCTCTTGGATGTTTGCTCTTTTTGCACTCGGCAAATTCCTTTTAGAAAGTGTTTCTGACTCTGTCTTCGGATTTCTGCCTCTCTTCGTCCGGCTTTTCGGCCCTTTTTTACTCCTTCAATGTGCCTTACACTAATCATTGTTGTTTTAACATGTTATGTGACAGAACTTTATTTTTTTTAACTGTGAGTGAGATATATTCTAAATTAAATATATCATCGTGTTTTCATTTTTTTTTTGTAAAAAACAGCAATATTTTCCAGATACTTTTTGAGTTTTTACGGGGAAAACCACGCCTATATTAAAACAGGAAGTAAAACGTACATGCGTCGAACACTGCGCAACCCCTTTGAAAGAACCAATCACTATTGATTCCGCAAGCGATGCGGCCAGAGCCCTTCGTTTTGCCGAAGGCCGCGTGGGCTCTGGGTACGAGAATGACTGTTTCTTAAGATTACACACTATTTACAGACTGTATCTTAAAATTTACACACTATATACAGACTGTGACTAAAGATTAACACACTATTTACGGACTGTATCTTAAGATTTACACACTATTTACAGACTGTATCTTAAGATTTACACACTATTTACATACTGCATCTTAAGATTTACACACTATTTACAGACTGTGACTAAAGATTTACAAACTATTTACAGACTGTCTAAAGATTTACACACTATTCTAACACTATGTTTCGAGATTTACACACTATTTATAGACTGTATCCTAATTAGATTTAAACGTTACGAACATCTAAAGATAAAATCTAAATTAAACTTTTCTCGTCACATCACAAGCTTCATTATTGGCCTACCCGTGGTAAGCCCAGTCTTAATCTCCAATTGTTTCTCCTTGGTGGTGGTGGTGGTGGTGGTGGCGGTGGTTGTCGTCGTCCAGACTAAATTTTGATCTCAATAATTATTCCTTACAGCACCAGCTCAAGCACGTTTTTTGGACTCTGGACTCACAAGATTCATTTCTTGCGCGATCGTGGTGAGGGAAAGAGGTATAAATTTAAAACGTCGGAAAACAATCTGATTCTTAGGCTCAAATCATTTACTAACGCACACTGTGTTAGCGGTGGGCCGACACTAAATGATGGTCATGAGCGTACCTGAACGGTTCGTTTTCTCAGACTCAAGGAAATACTGAGCCAAGCAAATTAGTTACTAAATGAGAAACTCGCAAAGCAACTAAATGAACTTCCTTAGATAAGATGGGAATCCCAAATTACCGAGTTTAGAATCGAGTTCAACAAGTGATCAAATCAACTTTGGATTTTGCGGAAAAAGGATTTCTATGGCGGAATGAGCAAGTAATTTTTATACATTTATTTGATTACTTTAACTGAAACTGCTTTTCTTCGATTTGTCAAAATCAATACTGGAGTTGTAGTTGTTAAAATATAAGTCTAGTTGCTGTGATGTCGATATTAAAAAATCTTGTATGTCACCACAGCTGAGATTACATTGATGTATCAGTGAAAATAAAATACAACAAGAGTCTACGCCGTAACCTGACTCGGGCAATTTAATACTACCGTACAATTAATGATTTTGAAGTATATTGAAATTGAGAATGTTCTATCTCACTTATCCACTGCAATTTTTCAGCATTTTGGACGAGAATATCAAAATCGCCAGCAACTAATACATTCATATGTGTTTATGTGCTTATAACATTTCTTACTTCTGTTAAAATGAGGTTGTTTCTTCCTTGAAAAGAAAAAAGAAAATAGAAAAAAAAATTAGGACGCGTCCACTGCGGACTCGAACCCCGGACCTTTTGCTTTTAAGGCAAATGCCCTATTACCACTAAGCTACGGTCTTGCTTCTGGCCCAGCTGCCAAGCAAACCAACTCGGTTTAATTTACATTGCATGCACTTAGGTAAAAAAATATAAAAGATAACTTTTTTTGTTTTATAAGATTTTGTTAAGCGGGCAAAAAAAAGATGTAGTATTGCCTTGGTTAACGCTTAAGAGAACACACAAACAAAATGATCGACAGATTTCACCTGTTACAAAAAATGTGCTACAAAAAATGTGCAATTTGATCAAAAGAATATCAACTTAAAGCCGAGATTCGGTTGAACAAAAACATTCAATCTGAGCGAAAAACTAATAGCTCTAATAAGAAAGCGTCCACAGAAACACTGTGCAAAAACCTTTAAATGTTTTTAAAAAAGTCTCCCCACAGTGGTGTTTCTTTTTGATAAGAGTTTTATACTTTGCAACTGTTAATAAGTTGTTTCTCCGAGAAACGCTTTTAAAATGAAAATAGTTTTCTAAAGGGACGTATTCTCAAATTATTGTAATTAAGTTCTCAGAAAATAGAGCTGGAAAGTTGAAGAAATTGTCGAACAATATTTTATTCAAAAGAGAAATTGAAAATTGCCTTCATGGGCCCAGCTTTTCTACGCAAGTCTCAGTTTTTTAAACCGAGCAACACAGAACCTCTTCCACGTTTCGTTTCTTCTCTTTTTTTCTTTAACGCTAATTGCTCTCTTCACATCATTGTGGGAAAACTGACTGATGCACAAAATCAGACGATGAACAACATCTATGTCCGGATCAGTTAGTGAATGACCTTAAAGGATTTTGTCTTGAAACCATTTTTGCTGTCTTTTCCTAGTGAACATCATTAACGAATTTTCTTTTTGTTTCTCAGCAGGAAAATGTATGTTAACCGTTCAAACGTTTGAGTGTTCAGATACTGAAGCCTTTAGCAAAATCTTGTTTTTTGCGATGATAAGGTGTTTTTATTTCTCTTCAAATGACAGTTTATTGACGAAAAATTTCGGCCCATGTTTGTGTTCTTTAATTCGTGAATTAAGTTGTTTTCTGTTGTTGTAGTCAAGGCACCTGCAGACCCAATGTGCTATAGTGAACCAAACCTGATATAGACTGGAGATCTTTCTAATCACTTAGATAAGAGAAACAAGCATTTTCTTGGTTCTGAAAATTTTATAGAAGTTTGTTGTTTTGAAGATAAGCCACTGCTGTTGCGCTCTTCTAAAGCTCTAAAGTTCATTCCTTGCAAAAAGACTTTTTCTATCAATCTTTTGTTAACAAAAACCAGTGAGCTTCTGACCTTAAAGGATTCTCTTTAAATTAGTTTTTTCTATCCTTTTCTAGTGAACGGCGTTATTTACAACTGAATTTTCCATTAGTTTCTCAAAATATTTTAAAACCTTTCAAACGTTTGGAGAGAACAGTGCAAGATCATCATCTGTATGTGTGAGCTTGATCCGGCCTTGAGATTGATCCTGCTTAACATTGAATTGGTTTTAACTTTAAACCTTTGTCAAGCATTGCTTTTAATTCGTTTTTTTCTCTCTTTTTTTTATTTTTACGCAGGTCAAAAATTTCTTTACATACAGTAGATCAACCCCCCGATGGGGAACGAACTGATTTAATCAACAGCAATGACAATCATGATTTCAGAAGGAAACACAACGGGAAACTCTTGTTTGACTAACCTTGTCGTTTTCTATAACTTCATTACATACTGGACTGTTGTACTCAGCGTTACTTCCTTCATCGGAAACGGAGTTGTAATCTTGACTGTTTATAAGACCAAGACACTTCGATCACCTACAAACTATATTATAGTCAACATGGCAGTATCTGGATTAGCATCTACAACTGTTAAAGTCCTCTGTAAAATGTTTCCATTTATTTTTCACACTTCCATCGGAGTATCAATGTTGAGCGTTGCTGTTATCACATGCTACAGATTCCATGCCGTAGCGATTCCACCGAGGGCTAGAGTTTAAAGGGTCAAAACTCGTAATATACTTCTATTTTGTACCTGGCTCGTCTACATTTTAGTGTTTCTCCAAGACGTTTACTACCGCGTTTATTTGCCAAAAGATATAGAACGGTGTGCGCTCACGATTACCTTTAGACAAGAATTGTTTCGGTATACAAATTTTAGGAAAATATGTTTTTCCCTTCTAGTTATGTTGATGCTGGTACTGTATTCCTACATAGTATTCAAGTTAGCAAGACAAAAACTCATCGGAAACTCAAGAAACCAACTGCAGGATAGAAGAAGAAGGAAGAAAAATATCCATTTGACAAAAATGTTTTTAACTATAATTGTAACTCTCGTACCTTATCAAATTGTACACGGATTGTTATTTTATTCTCAATCTTTCGACCGGTGTACTTTAGTAACATTTTTCGTAGTTCTCTACTCTCTGATTAATATTCAATTTAACATAAACCCTGTTATCTATTTCATGTTTTCTCCAACCTATCGACAAAGTATCAGACAAATCCTTTGCTACTGTTGTAACAAATGTACTACCAGATCCAATTAGGCCAAAATAGAATAATTACAGCTTATACATACCCTTAGGATAGTGTGGTGCGTTTTGGATATTTTTCATAAAACTTAGTTTGTTTTCATAGGTAAATAGCGGAGCGTTGTTTTAGTTCGGATTACCATATGTAATATAGTTTTTAACCCTTGCGCCACTTGTATTTGTAAATTCTTCCAACTAGAGCCCGAACTTTTCATCGAACGAGTTTGGGAGAACTTTACTTTTCATCCTGACAAAAAACTTGTAAGCCCCACGCACGCAATAACGAACAATTTCCGAAGAAATGAAGCCGTTCAGCAAACTGAACCAAACACAACCGGGAACAGTTCATGTTTCATCACTCAATAAAGTTTTGAAACATTTGTAATTTCGTGGAGTTCTTTGAGGAGCTAAAGTTTTTTTTTTTGAGAATTTTCAAATTTCTTTACAATTTTTCATTCTTTTTATTTAAGGTTGATAAAAAGTGGGACTTTTTGAAAATTATTTGAAAGGGTTGGATTTTTTTAGATTTCTTAGGAATTATTAAGAATGCTTGAACATTTTTCTTCAATGAATAATTATTGAGAATTTTGTAAAACACTCCATTTGATTAGAGTGTTTAAAAATTGTTGGAAATAATTAAGAACTTTTGAGAACTTCTGAAAATGCTTGTCTTTGTTCATTGATATAAATGAAAATCTTTAAGAATACTAAACTTGATGAAATTACTTTAGAATGTAACATTTGCCAGTTGGAGTAAGGAACAATCTGTATGCTGCGTGTTTTGTTTTAGGATATTAAGGAAGCAATAGGAAACAGAAACTTTATTTCCTCCATATTAATTTAGTATTAATATAATTTAATATTAAAGGATGGAAATTAATTATAAAACAAATTTTGTTAGCTAGCCTTCCTTTTTAACATGAAATGCTATTAACATCGCCTTCGTTGAATAACTGTAAAACAAAGCACTATCCTCAAATTAGACGTAGACGTCAATCAAGGAGAGTATCAAGTAGAATCAATACTTTGTAGCTTCAGATGTCTCATACGTAACACCGTTGCATTAGTAAACTCATTTCTAACAAAATTTTTAGATTTATATTTAGACTTGCTTTGAACTTTGAGCTTGCACTAAGTCTTATGGCCTAAACAACTGAACTAAATTAATCAGCAGGGTACCTTAAGTTCCGCAGTTATGCTTTTAATCACAATTACTGAATAAGTGAACAATCAATTTTAGACTGATCACAAAATTTGTTTGTTATTTTGGTTGGTACGAATGTGGAAACTAGAATAAAGTCCTGTTAAAAACGTAGTCACTTTCAAAATGTAGCAAAATATCAAGATTTTATACCAAGACCTTGTCTGGAAAACAAAGCAAAGCAGAAAGCAAGAAACCAAAAGAGTGAGTTAGCTCATCAAAATAAAGTTGATATCTAGTATTCCTTCGTTCCTTCGGATTTCTTTTATGTTTTTTGTTTTGACTTTAAAGCCAGTTGCTCTCTAACATCTCTAACGGAAAGACTGGCCGTACAGGTATGTCGACTATTGACGATTCATTCGAAACTTAGATATAACTCGCTCATACACCGCAGCAGGTTGACACTGTATATGATAGACAGAGGATATTACACGGCCGCGCGGAGATACAAATTTTGTCTTCGAGTGTTGAAAAAATATTTTCAACGCGAGAAGATAAAATTCGTATCTTTAAGGGGCCATGTAATTTTCTTTTTATTATTGACATGATTAGTGAGATTCTAAATGTTTCTCTCAATCATCAACGGAGTAGATTAACAAGTTGTTTCAACGGCGGGAAAAGTTGCATATCAATCACACGTGATGATATGGAAATCGTGCGTTCTGATTGGCTGTTTTTGATATCACGACGTGTGATTGATATGGGTGGCTGATATGCTCTATATTTAACCAATCTAGATACTATGTAAATATCAAACTAAGTATGTGATTAAAGGGAATAACCGTTTAGGCCAGAAAATACATTTCGTTGTTTACAGTTACAGTAGGATTGTGTTGATTGATAGTGAAGGGAACAAAGAAACAAAATAGTGTTGTCCTTCAGTGGCATACTGAGTCGCTCATTTTTGATAAATGGGCACTATACATTATTGTTGTACTCAGCATTACATCCTTCATTGAAAAATTATCTTTGCTGCTTATAATAAAGACATTTTTATCAGTTACAGACTACTTCATAGTTAACATAGTAGTATCAGATATATTTGGTCCCAATTTGTCCCCTATACTTGGTAAAGCTCTTTGTGAAGTGATTCCATTTCTTTTGAAGACTTCTGTTGTGATGTTAAGTTATTTCCGGTTACTTGTTTCCCAAACTTCCGGTCATGTTTCTGAACCAGCATGGCTTGCGAGCATTAATTTTCTCTCCATGTGCTTTGTCAAAATTGTGGAATAAAACCAGTTCTCAGTTTATTCGATAAGTCATGATTCTTTGTGTCTAGAGAAAAACACGACATGGTGCTAGAAGTATAGGAAAAAGAAAGAAAAAGGGAAAAAAACACATAGGGGAAAAACCGACATATACTTCAACAAAACGGAAGACATGGCCAGCGCGTTCAGTTTTAAAACGCCAGAATTGAACTGGGACGCAGCAGACCTCGCAGATGAATTAGCGAAATTCAAGCAGTGATGCAACCTGATTTTTACCGGCCCATACTCAAAGGAGTCAGACAAAGAGCAAGCATCGTTCATTTTACTGCGGATTGGCAGGCAAGGGCCAGATTCCTTCAAAAGCTGGCCGGGGACAAAGAAGATGACAAAGAAAAACCTTCGAAAATTTGGGAACGCTTCGAAAAACACATCGCCCCAAAAGTGAACCACAGGTTGGCAACATATCAGCTACAATAGTTTAAACAGAAAGCTGACGAGTCAATTGATGACTTTTATCGAACAGATAGTAGTCGGAACGAAGCACAAAAAAATACAAGAGTGACTTTTGTCAAAAGGTGATTCTTTGACCCCGGGTAAGGCCATTGATGTTTGCAGAACACATGAGGCCACACTCGTGCAACTAGATCAGCTACATGCAGAAAGCGGAAAAAACATCCATGCAGTCAGGGGGAACAACATCAGTCGAGGAGCCAGGGGGGACAACAAATGCAAGAAATGCCAAAACTGTGGTTGTGAACATGCTAACCTTGTGACCAGTGCCCTGCACATGGCTCAAAATGTGTGGAAAAGCTAATCACTGGGCACGAGTGTGCCGCTAAAAGCCCCAGCATGAAACACAAAACCGACATCAAGGAATTCCTTGATGACGCTCATAGTCCAGGACAAGAGATCAACAAAATAGGAAACAGTCACTCAGTTCCTGTGATCTGAGTGACAAGTTCGAATCAAATACATTTGGATCAATCATAGTGAATAGTATTGAATCAGCCAGAGACGAAGTTTTTGCATCTGTAAATGTCAAGCTACAACATAACAGCAACAAACATACAGCCCTACGAGCAAAGTTAGACACCGGAGCCCAGGGAAATCTCCTACCTCCGAGGATATACCGTCAAATATACCCGCAAAACCTCACAGCCGAGGGGTACCCAAAGCCAAAACTCCTGGAGAAATCGACAACAATCCTGACAGCATATGGGGGCAGCCAGTAAACCCCGCATGGAGTCTGCGTAATACTGTGAGAATTTGAAGGCAAAAAATCGACGGCTCCATTTTTTGTCACCGAAGCTGAGGGGCCATCTATCATTGCGCTGCCAACTTCCCTGGAGCTTGACGTTGTAACTCTGAACTGCTTTCTACAAACAAACCCAGTTCCTGATACCAAGGCTACCGTACCAGCCGTGAAACTCGTTAAAGAGAAAGCTAGTTTGATAACATTATACCCAGCGTGTTTTGATGGAATCGGAAAATTCAAGGCCAATATCATGCACATCACCATCGATCCTTCAGTACCGCCAGTGGTCCATACCCAGCGACGTGTGCCACTGAGTCTGTGCGAAGACATTAAGACCCAGTTTATCCACGCAAACCTAATGGTCAGCTTCGATTATGCTTAGATACCAAGGACTTGAACAGAGCTATTCGAAGAGAAGGCCATGTTATACCCACTCTCGAGGAAATTTTACCATAGCTAACTGGAGCCAAATATTTCTCAATCGTTTATGCCAAATGTGGCTTCTGGAACGTTGAATTAGATGAACAATCAAGCTTCTTGACTACATTCAACTCGCCGTTTGGCCGATATCGATTCTTGAGAACGCCATTTGGTTTTAAAATGTCTCAAAATATGTTCCAAGCCATGATTGACCAAACCTTTGAAGGCTGCGAGGGAGTCATAGGAATTGCTGATGACATTGTTATCTGTGGCACAACAGAAAAAGAGCACGACCGACATCTTCATGACATGATGGCAAGGTGCAAGAGCACTGGCTAAAAACTTAACCCGGATAAATGCAAAATTAAACAGAAGAAAATCAAATTCTACGGCATATTCTGTGGTGAAGAAGGAGTGCAGCCAGACCCTGATAAAATCTCAGCCCTTCGCAACATGGCACCCCCATCTACCACAGAAGAGCTCCAAACCTTTTTAGGTTTAGCGACCTACATGAGTTCATTCATTCCCAGCTTCAGTTCATTGACAGCACCATTTCGAGAACTTGTGAAAAAAGGCAACAAATTTGAGTGAACATTATTACAACAAAAAGCCTTCGAAACAATCAAGACCAAAATCAGTGAGCAAACCACACTTGGTTACTATGATCCAGCCAAGTTGATGAAAGTCTATGAAAGGCCTAGGCGCAACGCTTCTCCAAGAAGGTAAACCCATTGCTTTTGCTAGCAAAGCGCGAGTCACGCTATGCCAACATTGAACGTGAACTTTTGGCTGTTGTGTACGGGTGTGAGAGATTTCACACATACCTATACGGTCAAAGTTTTGTTGCTGAAACTGACAATAAGCCATTAGACTCAATTCAGCTTAAACATCGAACCTTAGCACCACCTCGTTTGCAACGAATGCTTCTGTGGCTTCAGCCATATAATATCACAATTAGATACCGCCCAGGGTCGCAAATACAGATTGCAGATGCATTGTCAAGGCTGTCACCAGATGAAACAGTACCAATCCCAGATCTGAATGTGCAGGTTCATGAGGTTTACCCTCAATTCTCCAGTGGGTGTCTTCAAACCACCCGGTCAGAAACAGCCAAAGACCCCGAGCTTGTGGCCCTTAAGGAAGTAGTATACACTGGTTGGCCGACAGCTATCAAGGCATTGCCTTCATTATTACGACCCTACTGGACATTTCGGAAAAAGATGTCAATCGAGGACAGTTTGCTTTGCAAGGGTCAAAGAATCATTATACCACAGTCACTCCAGAGTAAATTCTCACAGAGTTGCACACCAGTCATCAAGGAATGGAAAAGACTAAGCTTCAAGCAATTAAGGCAATAAAACTGATATTTTTTGTTTTGTTACTTGCAGTGGACCACACAACTAAATGCATTACGGCAAATTGTTCTTGAGCTATACTAGGATGTTGTATATGACACTGATACCTGAACATAAACTAAGCTTTGTTGTTGATTATTTTTTCTTCAGAGAAAAGGGGATGTTGTGATATTCAAGTTATTTCCAGTTACCTGTTTCCCGAACTTCCGGTCACGTTCTGAACCAGCATGTCTTGCGAACATTGTTTTTCTCTGCATGTGCTTAGTCAAAATGGCGGAATAAAGCCAGTTCTCAGTTTGTTCGATAAGTCATCATTCTTTGTGAAGAGAGAACACGACAGCTTCCATCAGTGTATCAATGCTGATCTTTGCCGTTATTGCAGTCTACAGATTATATGTCGTTGATGTTGGTACTGTATCCTTACACTGTATTTAAGTTAGCAACGCAAGAAATCCCCGGAAACTCAAGAAATCCCGCTCAAGATAGAAGAAGAAGACAACAACATATTTACTTAACAAAAATGTGTTTTTTTTTAAAACTATAATCATCACGTTTTTAATGACTCTTGGTCCTTTCCAAAGTATTCTCAATCTTTAGACCGGCGTACTTTGATTAAGGTTTTTATAGTTCTCTATCCTTTGGTCAATGTTCATTTTACCGTAAACCCTGTAAAATATTTCGCATTCCGTCAAGCCTATCGACATAGTAATTAGAAAAATCTGTTGCAACTGTTGTAATAAAATGTACAACCAGTTCGAAACCACCCTAGAGATAGAACAAAATTTAATCCACCACCCTTAGGATAGTATGGTATAAATCAGGGCCCGGTTGTTCAAAACCCCGATTAGCGCTAAGCTTGGATTAAATTCGCTAATCGACGATTAAGTTTTAAATTGCGTTGCTCAAAGACTGATTAGGCCTAACCCAGGATTAAACTGTGGGTTAAGTTTAACTCTGCTTTCGAGGTGTATTAAATCCTTAATCGATGGATTAACTAGTGGGAAAATAAAAAAAAAGCCCAAATGTTTCAAAATATTCCTCCCGGCCGCTTTTCCTCCGTCCCCTCAAAGGCAACCTCGTACGTACCATAACTATGACAAATGGATTCATTATAATGATGAAGAGCTTCGTGCAAGATATAGGTTCGGTAGAGAATCTATAAATTTCATTCTGAGTCTAATTGGTGACGAGTTGAAAAGAAAAACAAAACGCAACGACTCAATGCCTCCTGTGAATCAGCTACTCATCGCCTTGCGTTTTTATGCCAGTGGCAGTTTTTTACAAGCAATCGGTGAAAGCGAGGGTGCAGATAAGTCCACCGTATCTCGGTCTATCAGCCCCGTTTCTTTGCTTCTGACAGCAAAGCAAAACCAATTCATCAAATGGCCTGCGGTTGAAGCTGAGAAAAACAATATCAAAAACGGTTTTTTCAGGAAACGAGGTTCTCCTGCAGTTATCGGCTGCATCGATGGGACCCACGTCCGCATTATTGCGCCATGTAGTAACGAGTCTGACTACGTGAACAGAAAAGGATTCTATTCGATAAATGTTCAAGGAGTCTGCAACCACGAAGAAACATATACGTGAGAACCGATCAAATTCACTTGACCTTGACAGGACACGAACTGTCTTGCAAAGGTCAGTTGCATGATTTTGATGTACCCGGACGTGGTTCGACTATTTATCTTTATCACAATTTTCGTTTTCCTCATTATGAATCATTTATTAGAATTGTTGATAGTTTTAAAGTTGGACATAAATTGATTATTTTCTCGGTAAAATTTTTAAATTCACGTCTTAAAAACAGTTTTAACGCAAAAGGCCCTGAAAGCAGCCAAACAGATCGTGATAATTTTCAGGAAACACACAACACTTTCAAATCACCAAACTTCATTTTACTGTCAGCTTCTGTGGACAGATGCAAAAGAATGAATTTAACTCAAAGAAAAACAAAGATAGTTTTAGTAAATTTAAATTCTTTGTTGTTTTATTTGATTTTTCGTCATAATCACTTTTGTTGTAATTTTATTCTATATTATATATTAGAGGTATGATCATGTTTTCGAATCTGTCCACTACTGAAGATGACACTAGAAATCCGAATTCCCTGCTGGCAGGAAGGAAAGCGATATAATATAATTATATGTATAATTATTAAGTGTCGGTATATATCTGGTAAATCAAAAAAGGGTTGTGTGTTTCCTGTAAAAATTAATGCAATTTTTTTTTGTTTTTGAAGTTGAGTACTTTTTTATAAAAAACAAAATTTTTTTGATAAACCATTTTTAAAGAAACCGAAAAAAAAAAGAGAAAAAAGAAATTGAAGAATTGGTTAGGAAAAATGTTTGTAAATTTTTCATTAATTAAAAAAAATGTTCCCGATTGTTTTGTTCTTGTGTAGTAGTATTTGTTTTACAAATTTCTTTCGTTTGCTCGAAAACTCGTCATCATGACGACAGCGTTTTCAAAAACTTCCGTTTTCGTGCTACCACACGTCTTCAACTGTCTCCGGATTAAAAAGCATTTTCAAATGTCTCCGTTTTCGAAAACAAAGGATTCCCTTTTAGTGTGGTTGCAAGGTGAAAACGGATCGAAAACGAAATGAAATGAAAACGCATTAGTGTGGTTGGGGCCTTAAAATTACACGTACACCCAGAAAATCAAGAACTTTAGTTTTTATCCTAAACTCCCTTACTGGACAGTAAAACTTACTACAGAGAAAAAGAACAAAACCCAAGCATACTACAAGGCAGCTTGCGAGTGTTACTGGTTTATTAGTTATCAGTTTTCCTGCAGTTATTTTTGTCCACTGCATTAACCAATATCTCGAAAGAGAAAAAACTATGGCTTTAGCAACTAGAGAGGAAAATTATGAGGCGTATATACTTTTATGCATTGAAGGCCATTTAGAACTTGATTGATGGTTGGAAAATATTGAAAATTCTTTAAATCTAATTTACCATGACTCCTTTACTGTAATTACTCGCTCTGATGCCTCAAAAACTGGTGTAGGGGTTGTCCTAAATGATACCATATGTGGAGGGCATTGAACACAAGGGGAAGCTGAAGAACAGACAAATTTGCTTGAATTGTGGGCAGTTAGTCTTCCCTTCAAGCCTTCTTAAACTTCAGTATAGGCAATTATGTAAGGTAGAGAAAAGATAACACAGCAGCAGTGACTGTCATAAAACATATGGGTACCAGCCATACAGATTATTGCAAAAAAAGCTGCTCTCAAAATCTGGAATTTATGCATAGATAATAATAACATTAGGCTATCAGCAGAGCATGTAGTAGGAAAATTTAATATGAATGCTGATAGGAAATCTAGAATATCAACACAAATATAAAATGAGATGTTGAACCCAAAATTGCTTAAGAAAGTTCTTGCAAAATTGCAAATAACCCCTGGTACAGACATGTTTGCATCTAGGTTGAGCAGACAGTTCCCAAGTTACATGTTTTACAGAACAGACCCTGGAATACAGAGTGGATTTTCTTTCAGCCCAATGGACGCACCTGACTGGTTATTATTTTCCCCCTTTTATCCTTCTTACTCAAGTGTTACAGAAAGTGTTACAAAAGTTTCAACAATGCATCTGGCATAGGACTGGTAATTTGACCCTTGTTAGGCAACAATTTCTTGCAAGGGGAATTTCAAAGATGCTACAACCAGACATGTTATGTGCCTGGAGAGATGGAACCGAAAAACAGTATCAAACCTACCTAAATAAATAAATAAATAAATAAATAAATAAATAAATAAATAAATAAATAAATAAATAAATAAATAAATAAATAAA
>JAOBRD020747609.1:0-14082 GCA_027575215.2 Hydrozoanthus sils
TTGAATCAGGCTTTTTTTCGTGTGGTATCTTTCTGGACCTAAGTAAGGCCTTTGACACTGTGAACCACTCTATCTTGGAACATTATGGCATACGTGGGATAGCTAAAGACTGGTTCTCTTCCTATCTAAACAACAGAAAACAATTTGTCTCTATAGATAACACTTCCTCTGACTATCTAGAAAGGCTCATGTCCTACCTTTGGCAAAAGCTATCGGTGTTGGTGGAGAAAGGGCATGTTACTGTTACAGTGAATTCTGAGGCTGTAATTAACTACAAACAAATAAAGAAAACACAAGTAAGTGTAATAAACTCCCTAGACACTATTCTTGGTGAAGAAGCAGCTGAAACTGCTACCAGTGGTGAAACATCTAACAAGGAATCCCCAAACAGTGATACTGAGGTCGAAAATACTGATGATGACAATCCTCCATTAAGCCAGGCCTGTAGATGATTCTGAAGTCCATAGACTTTTGTCATGTCTAAACCCTGTGGGCCAGTGGGGTAACATCGCGTCTGTTGAAGGAATGCTCAAAATCGTTATCTACTCCCCTCTGCACCCTGTTCAACAAACAACTGGACAGCGGTTGTTTTCCGAAAGTATGGAAAACTGCAAATCTGGTCCCAGTTTTTAAGTCTAATGATAGAGAGATGGTTGAGAACTACAGAGGAATATCATTGCTGTGCAACATATCAAAAATTCTTGAAAAATGTGTTTTCATATGTCTTTCTCTTCTTCTAACCACAAATTTACCATCTGCAAGACGGCTTTGTAAGTAGACGCTCTTGTGTTACAAGTCTCCTCCGTTTTGTTCATGGTTTTGCCAAAGCACTTGATGAACAAAAGCAAGTTGACACTATATTCTTGGATTATAGTACGACATTCGACTCCGTCTCATTAAACTGTTTATTGAAAGAGCTGTTTAATGTGGGTGTAAGAGGTAAAGGTGCTTTCCTGGTTTAGATCGAATTTAACATGTAGACACCACAGATCAGTCATTGAAGGTTGTGAATCGTCCTCGCTACCAATATCATCAGGGGTGCCTCAGTGGTAAATTTTGGGACCATTATTATTTATTGCTTATATAAATACTGCTCCTAAAGCTATACACTCAAACACTACGGTACAACTGTACACGATGATATTAAATGCTTTAGAGTCATAGATAACACCAATGATGTTCAACAACTACAAAGTGATCTGTTAATTCTAAATGAGTGGTCAGCTGATCACTTCATGAAATTTAATTCAAAGAAATGCAAACATTTAGCAATCACAAAAAAAAAGGATATCGTGGATCCAACCCATACAGTTTATAGCTCACAGATTAAGTCAGTTACAACTGAGAAAGACCTTGGTGTACATCTTTCTACCAAGTTATCTTGGAATAACTACATTGACGTCATCAAAATGCTGGGAATGATCAAAAGAACTTGTGCCAATAAATGTGACCAGAGAACATTGATAATTTTGTATAAATCACTTGTTAGATCACAGTTGGAGTACGCTTCACAGGTCTGGTCACCTTACACGCAAAAAAAGATCTCTGCACCGTGTGTATAAAGACATGCAACTAAATACATCCTGAAAACTGACTTATGTTATCCTGAGAGACTTGTCAAACTAAAACTCCTACCTTTAGAATATAGAAGATAAATTTTTCGATCTTTTTTTTTCTAAGAGGTTATATAGATTTTAACGTTTTGTCATATGTCGATTTTAAGACACCAAAATATAACATCTGAAACAGTTAAGCTACGCTGGTGAAAGGCATTTTTAAAACCAATGTTTTTAAGTTTTCTTTTTTTAATCGTATTGTAGATCTGTGGAATTGCCTACCACTAAACATCAAAACAATTGAACATCTCTCATCATTTAATAGCAGTATTAAGAAATTTTATATAAACAAATTTAATGTAAATAAGGATAGCTTTTTATAATTGATTGATAATATATTGTTATGATCTTTGAGTTACATTGAGGCAGTTTATTCTTATAAGGAATCAAGGAATTCTGTATAAACTGACCCAATTATTCAGATCTTGTATTTTTACATTTTTTAAGATTATAAATTCATTCTGTAAATTTTACTTCTATTTATGTCAAGATCTGTATAATTAAAGTTGAATGAATGAATGAATGAATAAATGAATGAATGAACGAACGAACGAATGAATGAATGAATGAATGAATGAATGAATGAATGAATAAATAAATAAATAAATGAAAAATTGTAAGTTGATGTATTGGTTTTTTTAAATGCCAGAAAAGAAAGAGCAGGTTAAACACAGCTGTAGCTCCTCAAAATAAAATGAGAACTTCTTCTGAAAATTGTTGCACTGACAACCTTTTCTACGACGTAAAAGTCCCATACAATCTTTTAAAATATTTAATGGTGCCTGTTCAGCCTTGCTTCCATGAAATTTCTTTACACAGAAGCAAGGCCGGGAAGCCATCACAAAAAATTCAAAGAGAATTGCTCTACGGTAATTTCTGGCATTTTAAAATTAATAGCTTCAACTTTCAATTTTTCATCTGACATGACAAGGGCCTATTAATTCAAGTTGCTGTTAAGTAAAAAGAAACGTTGTTACATGTATAATGTATTAAGGAACAGTCGATGGGCCAGTATATTTGGTATAATGTTAAAAGTTACTGATACAAACTGGTGAGATTACATAAAATTTGGGCATTGTGAAGTTAACAGGCAAGAATATCAACGCCAAGGTAATTAACATGGTTTGAAAGGACCGACATTTTCAACTATAAAATTGCAATACCATTTTTTGTTTCCAGAAAATTAACACAAGTAGACCAAGCTGACACTTTGCAATTCGACCAAACAGTACGACCATATATACCTTCTGATTCCTGGAAAGAAATGAGATGGTACTGAGAATTTAAAACAGGCCAGTTTGTCAAGTCACGATGCACTTATTTTAGGTAATGAGGTGTTTATACTGAAAAATCAAAAGTAATTTTAAAAAGGATGAAAAGCATTATTATTATGTAATAGTTCTGAAAATATCATCGCAAGAATTGTATAAAATTGAAAGTACTCCTGTTATTATATACGCTTGTACAGTATCCCTGCACTCGGGCTGCCTAAACTACTCCTGTACCTGTACCAATTTTGAGAACTTTCAGGCATTCCAACGTTGGGAATATTTGATACAACAATTTTGGGATGTTTCTGGTTTACCGACGTTGGAAACAAATATCCCAGTCTTGGAATGTTTCTAGTTTACCGATGTTGGAAACAAAGATCCCAATGTTGGGATGTTTTTGGGTTTACCAACGTTGGAAACAGATTTCCCTATGTTGGAATCGAATTTCCCAATGTTGGAAACAAATATCCAAATATTGGGATATTTATGGTTTACCAATGTGGGGAACATTGTATGAAATACTAACATTGAAAGATATAACCCTTTCGAAAGTTGGTACTTCATCTTTGTTTCCCAATGATAATCCAATGATATGCCAGTGATGTACCATCACATCCCAAGGTTGGAATCTTATTTTTTCCCTGTGCAGTTACTTGCCCTTTGGTTCGGTATGGCGCCCTTCTTGTTGTTCTTAATATTTAGTTAGCGACTGACAGTATAATCAGGTTTCTTGCATTCATCTGTATCAAGGCTTACCGCGAAAATGTCCTTAGTCAAGTTAATTGTAAGGTTAATTTTGTCAACTCTATTTCTGCTCTGTTCACATTCTTCACTTTCTGCCCTCTCAAACATCTCAATGAATGATGAATTTTGAAATCTATAAAATAACCAAAACATATGCGCAGTTGCACCGTAAGCAGAAAACTCGAGATTGCACAGATGCGCCGGAACTAACTTTTTGGAAAGTTCCGAGTTTTGTGGATAAACTGCATTTTAATACTCGGGCTCTTGCACAGGAAGCCCGAGTAAAAAAATTACAGCAATTTGTCAGTGTCGTGTTAAAGACTAATTCATTTTAGATAGCATTTAAACTGTTCTGAGGCATCTGTTTTTCAAGAAGTAAACTTGTGAGGAAAGTCAAGTAACTAAATTAATCAGTATTTTCAAATGAATCTAGAAGAATCACAACTGCAGATAGCAGAATCTTTCTCAATAATTAGTTTCAATTATATTTATGTATTTTGTTGGATTAGTAGGTGCCGTAAAAAGTGGAGATTTTATAATTGTGGGCAAGGACTAGTGTATGTATTATACAAGACTATTTTTTACATTGTTTTCAGTAACCAGGTCATGTCGTGACTCATCTACTAGATGAAGATACGGATGTGGAGAATGAAGATTTTAAACCTGATAAAGCTTTCAAGCTGAAAAACTAAAATCTTTCCAAGTTTAATATTTTTTCTGATTTATTCCCATTTGCAATTATCATCAGAAAACTCTGGCTCGTGATCTGTCAACTATATTCGATAATTTTGAATAGGAGTTAAATTATAAGGCTTTCTGGCTATTAAGTAAAAGGTCACAAACATTAAGAAAAAAATTACAACTGAAAATCAGAATAATGATACTCTTGGTCACATATAAACAACTATAATAAAAATCACCTGTTAAACTCAGATGTTAAAAATAGTAGCGTTGCTTAAAAAGTTTTGCTCAAGGTTGGCCAGAAGCAGGATGCTATTCTTGAATCATCAGTACTACTATTTAGTCTCACCGTTTTATGAAATTGCGCAAGATCAGTGTTATCTGCCTTCCTACTGAAAGAAACAAACTACAATTTCATGGCAATATTTAAGCATTTTGCATCACATTATCGTGTTTCTTACTGAATTGAACAAATTAATTATCTATTTTGTTATGGTATCAAGTTTATTAAAGGAGAGTGAAGCCACGTTCCTAGACACAACAATTTACAAAGGTAAACGCTTTATAGAAACAGGCATCCTGGATGTGCGCACTCTTTTCAAACCGACTGAGAAATTTCAATATGCGCACTTCAAATCAAGTCACCCGTCAGGAGTTAAGAAAGGTTTCATCAAAAGCTAAGCCTTAAGACTGCTAAGAACAAACTCTCAAGAACACATTTTGAGGAACAAATTGAAGATTTTAAGAAACGTCTCCAAACCAGAGGCTACCTAACTTAGCGGAAGTTAGCTTGATAACAGAAGTGTGGCTTTGCAACAATGGCCAAAAACGCGCAAGAAAGTTATGCCTTTTTGTTACCAAATACAACCCAGCGGCACTAAGCGTTAAAGAAGTACTGTTAAAAAACTGGTATTTAATCCTAAACCAACTAGAACTTAACGTTATCTTCCCGCAACCGCCAACCGTGTCGTGCAAGAAAACACAGTCTCTCAAAGACATGCTCGTTAGAGCTAAACTTTAAGACACTAGCACTAGCACATATCAGGGAAAGCATTTTTAATACACCGTAAATTAAGCTGTGCAGGCCTGTCACCCATCATACCACAATGGCTCCAATACAAGTTTGGTTCTGGCTAAGGAGCTAGGTTTACAATGTAACCCCGCAATATAAAGGCGTGAGTACTGTCAATGCAAGAAGTGTAACAAACATACATCCAAGTCTTGGCACTTGAAACGGGTGATAATCGAGGTTTAGTTGATCTACAGTATCAACAACCTCATAACACCACAAAGGTAAGAGAAAAAAATCTCTGACCTCGGTGGAATTCAAAACCCACGACCTACGAATCAGATCAACGTCGCTCTAACTAACTGGGGACTTTAAGGGCAGTAGGACTCGGCACAAGCCTAGAAATAACCAAAGAGTTGTATTTGCATATTACACTCAAGGACAACAATTCTAAAAGAGAAGTGAGTTTCGGGTTCAGAAGTTACATTCACAATTGAGAGTGTTGATGGAAGCTGCGAGTATAAACTGAATCACCTTTTGACAACATTGAACTTTTCCGTTTCAAAGAGTCATTTTGCAACAAAAGGTGAAACTCAATGGTCTCATTTAAAGGACATTTGTTTACCTGAAATCAGCAAAACCTAGAAGTGAAAGTTTTGATCGGAAAATACCAACCAGACGTAATTAAAGATGATTTAGCGAAAGGAAAGTTCAAGGTGTTTACATTTATGCTGTGAGAACCCCGCTTATGTAGATGAACAGTGTATAGCCAAATAAACAACTATTTAGAAAACATGTGTTAATCATGGAAAGTGTGAGTGGTATAAGATAAGCATGTTGTTGAACATTCTTAACGATATTCCATCGAGTTCAAGGTCACGTGACTTTGAGACCAGTTGGTCAGTTGAAGACAGGCGAGCGGATAAGATTATTAGAAATTCTGCAGTACTAGTAGATTGACACAAATTAAGCTAATAATTCGTTGGGATCCACCGAATCTCCAAGATAGCCTGGGTGTCGCTGAAATGAGACTCGCTTTGTTGTAAAAAATATATCGAGAGATCCAGAGTTTGGAAAGAAGTACAACAGTGTGCTTATGAAAAAACAAAGAAGAAGGCTCTTCAAGGCTAGTTACAGTTTGAAAACTGTCCAAGCAGAAAAGCAAGAAAAAACTGTTGGTTTTGCCTCATCATGCAGTTAAGGCAAACTAAGAAGCCCGATCCGCGTGTCGTGTTCGATTGAGCGGCCTTGTTGCAGTGTACCTCTAAATGACCAACTAGTGAGTGGTCAAGACAAACAAGCAAACTCTTTGGTGTCATCATCAGTTTCAGAGTCAACAACGTTGCCATAACAGCTGACATAAAGCGTATATTTCATCAAGTGTTCGTTGAATTTGAAGATCGCGGGGCTCTGTGCTATTTATGGTGGCTAGAAAGGGAGACCTCAAGAGATCCTCAGATGCGCCAAATGATCGTTCATTCCCGGTGCCAGATCATTACTGAGGGTCTTAAAGTAACTTAAAAGAAGGTGCTGCAATTGCTCTGACTAGCATTTGCAAAGGCTGCTAATGGTTAGACCTTCACGTCTTCTCGAAAAAGGTCATTTAGTTGTAAACCTGTGGAGTCTTTAAACTGTCTTGTAAAAACCTGTTGATTTTCCCGACTACCCTAGCAACAGATTTGGAAACAACCGACGAAATGCAATGTAGAGCCTCTGAAACAAGAGAGGTTAAATAAAGAAGCTATAGTTTCCGTTTTTGATCAAGCCTTCTTTGCTAGGGCCATAACAGTCTATTGAAGATCTGTTTTTAAATTTGATTGTAATTCTTGGAGGGTTTCGTTTAATGACGACCTTCTCTCGTGTAATTGGGTGACGTCACGGGGACGCTGGACTAAGAGAACTGACTCTTCAAAGTTATTTAGTACCGAAAGTAAAACTACAAAGCTGTACATAAGCACTCACAATTGCTTATCAAAGCATACCAAGCACCATTAATTCAATATCATTTCTGGCAATGGCAAAACTAAAGCCTTCAAGAAGCGCGTCAATAATACAACTGACATACGAGGTTTATAGTTCTTGGCGAGTTTTGGGATGTCCATGGTGATCTCACCAGTTTGTTAGAAGATAATGTGCAGTCACTATAGCATGAAAGTCCAACAAGTGGTTTTAACTTGTTACAATACCAACTCCATAATTCTAAAGGAGGAAGTAAAGAGCCTTCAAAATGGTAGTAAACAAGCGCAATGAAACTTATCAATTTTGAGTATGATTTTTGAATATTTAATTAAGTAAAACCTGTGTTTTCATTTTTTTCCCGAAAGTCTCGAAAACTAAATACTTTCCGAAATTTTAAGTAATATTTTCGAAAAGTTCATTAAACTTGTCAATCGGCCAAATTATTAAAAATGTTGATTTTTGCAAACTGTCTGGTGATCCTCGATTCTTACAGGCAATGACTCTTAACACCTCCGTGGGCTTTCGCTTAAGCACCCACCTTTGAATAGCCCCCCCCCCACCCTTCCCCCAACATCCAACAACCACCAATCAAGAAATTATTTTATTTAAATAAGTCCCTGGGGGATTCGCCGATCTACAGTACTTTTTACTTCCTCGATGCTCACGGGAAAGCTGTCATAAGTACAAATTTAAACGACAAATGAACTAGAATTTAAATAAAAATCACATAGGCTTTTTCACTCCAAGAATGACCCTGGTCGTTACGCTCCAGTTAATCTCGCTCTGGTAAAATTAAGACCTCTCAATGATGAAACACACACAAAATGCAATGATTCTCGAAGCATTTTTCCCATGCTCAGTATAAAAGAGCCTTAATTCAAGAATTTTAAGAAAATCATTCCAGTCCTCCTTTTGGTCCTAATCATTTTTGCAGGAAAGCTACAATTTTTGAAAGTTTAACAACTGTTTCCAAAAACAATGCAATGACCACTCGATCACACGTGGTGTTATTTGCTCCCTTTAAATGAGCCCCAATTGGAGCAAAGAAGATCGATAATTTTTATTCGTTTCAAAAGGAAAGGAAAAGAAAACTTTGGAAGTTTGGCAGGATTTTCTGGCTGCTTAAAAAGGCACATATGTTTTCCATTGTAGTTAGTTTGATAATTATGGGGAGACGAAATGAACAACTTGTGTATATTGTTCATTTCACGTCTCAGTTTTACCAATGTGACCCTCCACCTGGCGTTACCAGTTCCAGCTACAAGCGATGTCAGAACCCTTCTTGTTTGCCACCTCAAGCTAAATGCCCACGTCAATAACATGGAAAACAACCAATTATGCGATCCGCAAATTCAGTTTCATTTAAAAATATGTCACAAGACGACTGTGAAAGGAGACAAAACTTTGGGCAAGAGCTACTGTCGTCTTGCGGCCCATTGGTTTATTGAAAAATTGTTTGATACTATAGGAGCGGGAAAAGTCACGTTCTATGAAATTGAACAAACCAAATCATCTTCTAAAAATGATAACTTACCGATCAGTTACTGCTTTGTCGAGCAAAAATGAAAAAAAGATTTATACGTACTTTGTTTACCCTCGGATGTCGCATAAAACAATGCAGTTCTCCTCGTCCATTGAGGGTTGACGAAAACATTGTGCAGTTTTGGATAATGCAATCGTTGGCTAAACAAAGATGGACGATAATAATCGTTGGCTAAACAAAGATGAACGATAACTTTTAAGGACGATGTGGGACGCTTTATTTTTTTTTGCATATTATGAAAAAACTCAGAAATCCACGGTTGTAAGCCCAACCCAAGGCAGGCAGTGATTCAGATTTACGAAGACGGGCTCTGTTCAAATCAGATTGAAATCCGAGTACCGCTTGCTATGTAGTGATCAAACTCCTGTCAAAGATCTCTTATTTGGGACCAAACTGGGAAAATCTGTAAAGGATTTGACCGAGGCAAGCAAAGTTACGTCTAGGATAACATCAAAACACAGCAGCTAGAAGAGAAATAACTCTAATAACAGCCAGCATGTGAGATCTGACAATAAAAGACCTTTTCCTTTTTTGAGCCGGGACAGAGGCTATGCTGGAAGGCAAAAAAGCGGATACACAGGGTACAGAAATGCACCTCAGAAAAATATATCCTAGTATCAGCCTCGCAAGTGAATACCAGTTTACAGAAGTCTGTTCCTTATTTTGAGGTAAGCAAAAGCAACAGCAATTTCTTCAATGCAACATTTAATACAGAGAAATCTGTTTTGCAAAGTGAGGATACACTGGCAGGCCGTTTCAAGCTTCATAGAAATGAATGACAAAAGCTAACCTCGGACAAAACAATCCTCAATATTGTTACACGTTACAAAATTGACTTTGTGTCACCACCTGTGAAAACATCTGTACAACCATGCCTTACACCAGTAGAAGAGAGAGCTCTTCAGACAGTAATAAACGAGCTTTTAGATAAACAACTGAAAAGTTTAATCATGAAAAAGGTGAGTTCATATCACCAGTTTTTCTACGTCCCAAAAAGAATGGAAAATACCTTATCTCATATATGCAAATGAGGAGTTAGAATTAAAAAAATTAAACAAGGCTTACCTGTAAGGTAAAGTTTGATTGGGATTCTACCTCCTCGTTGCATAGAGAGATCACCTCCCCTACCTAATAAGGGTGTCAATTATCCGTCCAATTTTTGGATTATCATGGGCCTACTATAAAGGATGACATTCACTACGCATGTGCTATCTCATGTGATCTTTCTATACAACGATGTGGAAGTAGAATCCTAGTCAAACTTCACCTTACAGGTAAGCCTCGTATAATTTTTTAATTCGTTTACTGAATAAATTCAATGTTATCATGCAGGATTCTTTACAAATAAGTTGCTTGCAAATATAACCTAAATTATAGTACTAGTTTGTATAATAGTTATTTAGTTTCCCTCATCTCACTAAATTTATTGTATATATGCACCTGTCCATGGTTCCTCAAAGACTATGTACTGTAAAATATCTTTTGTGCCCCCAATTTAAGAATTTTTCCCATGACGTCCCCTCAATTACCTTCCGCACAACCCTGGAAAGCCACACTAACTTTAACACCTTTTTTTTAATAAAATGCAGCAGCTGCTTAAAATTATCTTCACCTACTCAAACATTTACACCAAACCTTTTCTTTGTTCAAGAAAATTTTAATATTTATTCGTTTGTATCTACAGAAAAACAGGAAGTTCTACTGGGTTTTAAGTGGTATTATTAGGAAGGGCCCTTTTGCGAGAGGAAAGTCGGCTGGCAAGAAAACCACAACAGCAACAGCCTCTAAGTCCTCACCTGCAGAGGACTTTACAACAGAAAAACCACCTTCCCGCTCACCAACACAGCTGACAGCAGATCCACCACCACCATCATCAATGTTAACAGCGACTCACTCAGAACACCCACCTCACGTAGTACGCACATCTCATGATGATCAAACACCTCCAACATCATCAGCAGCTAAGTGGTATTACGTACTAATTAGTAACAGTCAAGTGCATGAAGAAGACTTGCCCAGGAAAGGGCCAAGAAAAGCAAAGGGTGTTTTCGACGCCTAAAGTTATACTGCACTTATGTAGCTTGCTAGGGCCACTTTCATAATCAGACGTTTTTAAAATTTGTTCAAAAAAAAGGTTGAAAAATTTACTAATCATTTTAAATAATAATAAAGATGGCTTTTTAACAGTGTTTATTAATAGATGAATTATATATACTTGAAAATATTTTGATAATTTTTGTAAAAAGTATTTTGAAAAACAAATGATTTCTAGTATACGAACTTTTATTTGTAACATTTTAATTAGCATTTTCTAGATCTACCTTTATAGTTTTTATCTGCACATGCATTGTGTATAATTTTATATCTTGGCACGTATTTATTTCAAAAAGTTAATTGAAAGAGAATATAACAAAAATTGTTATCAAAATAAATCCCTGCAGTACAGAATCCTGTAGGAAATGAACAGTTCTATAGAAGTGTACATGTTATAAATAAATTATATTTTTTGTTTTTTAAATTCTTCAAGCTGCAGGCCTAGAGATTTATTGATTTTATACTTTACATGCTGTTTCACATAGTAGTGGTTTCCACATCGGCAAATGAATTTTCATTGGTAAAATACTTATATAAACTTCACAGTAGGTTTCACATGGTATTTCAAGCATGTGAAATAGCATGTGAAAATGCTGAGCCAATTTCACAGGTTTTTCACATGTTTATTTCACAAGGTAGCATGTGAAATACCATGTGAACATCCTGTGAAATCCCTGTGAAAAATATTGTGAAATCCCTGTACCACCCAGTAGTGATTGTCTTAGTTTTTAATGATTATACAAAAATTCATACAAAAGACTCAAAACTGAAACTATTACTGAATTCACCTCAATGGCAACAGTTATCATGAAAAACTCCTGGCAGAACTGCAACTCCCATTATCGAATTAAGTCCAGTAAACAACCTAAATGGTATAGACATTGACAACCTTGTTTCCTTTTTTGACGGTAATATGTCACTTTTTGGACAAACCTATGCTCATCTGCCCCACAGTGGGTGCAGGAAACTTCCTTCGATTTGGAACATGAAAGGCAAAGATTGGTAGTCCATGACAACACTGAAACCTTTGATAACACTGGGCTGCGAGGGATAAAAAATATCAGACTTCTCGATGTTATTGAACAAAAACTAAAACGCTATTTAGATTTTGAAATCACAGTAAACAAAGCCCTGGAAACAACTCTTGCAGAATATCTACAAAAATTGTCTTTCAGCCTGGTGACTGGCTTGCACAGTTTTACACAAGGCAAATCGTGTACGATAAAGACTCTCCAATACTGCCCATTACTCTTGTATCAATGTTTGATACTTGGAATGGTCAGCTAAATGGAAGAGAAACATTGTGCAGAAATAAATCCGTTTCTTCCGATCCCTATACAAGTATATTTTTGGCTCAAACAAGTTTTTTTCAGGCAATCGACGACCTTGGAGAGTTTCCCTTCTGATTGAACTGTTATATGGTGAATCGACATTTGTCCTTGACTCAGTTCTAAATATTTCTCTGACACCTTGCTCGCAGAAGAATTTTGACTTTGACTTCATTTAACAAATACGATATTACATTTTTGATTTAAAGGACTAATCCACAGAAAGCTGAGCCAGTCGAGGCGGATCAGTCACTAAATTTACATATATTATATGCAAAAAAATAGTTGCAAGAAGAATCACATAAGAATACTTCTTACGGGAGACAACAACACAGAGCATGTAACTCTTATAAAATTGTGTGAAGATTATACCCTCCTCCTGCTGAGCTGGTATTCAGTAACATTCAGGTTCAATGATTTCAACAGCTACAGAGTTGACATGATGAGGAACGCTGTAGTGTTCACACTATTTAACGGAAAACACTAGAACAAGTCACGACTTGTATGGATGTCCAATTACTTTTACTAGCAACAAATCAACCACCCAGCACTTCAAACCTTTCAACAAGGTTTTACTGGCATTGATGAATGTGTTGCTGATATTTTTCAGCTGGTGAATGCCGCAAGAATTTATTAAAACATTTCCACGGATTATAGTTTAACGAAGAGATACTGCTTTTCTGCAGAGGCCAAAAAGACAGCTGACACCGTGTCAGAGCACTTGAAAGACAAAAACTGTAAAAGTTTACTGGCTATCGTTGGAACTTAAATGAATGCCGACCAAGACTTAAGAAACTTTAGAGGACTTACTTCAGGGGGCGCTTAGAGGATGAAAACCAATTTGTTTGGTGTCTTGTAATCCGTGAAACGCTACCTGCCTTGGCATAGCGTCAAAGTTTATGTAATCCAGCTTACAACCGTCATCCATTCCAACATAAAAAAGGGCATTTAGGCTTCTCTACCAGTTTACAGTTAGCGTTTTTCGACGTACGTCAGCTACAATGCCTATTTTCTCTGAGGCTGTGGCACTTTTCATTAAGAACTATATACATATAAGAGAAAGTATGTGCGTTCAATCGTCGACACATATGTATCTGCGAAAGGTTATAGTCACAAACTGTATGAAAAGTTGATAAGGAGTTCATCCTATATTCATTAGTGATCACAACCTGATTTTTGAAGTTCGAAAGATAGGTATAGGGAGGAGGCAACCAAAATTCATAACTCGAAATCTAAAGCTCTTTGAGAAAACAAGGTTCAAATTGGTATCTCCAACGTGCAACTTGGCCAGTTATTTATAATTTTAAGACGCTAACAAAACACGGAAATTGAAAATCTAAGATAAGATAATTAGTCATGTTGGCGCAAATAATGTCAAGACAAAGTAAAAATCTCAGTAAAGATCATTTTCATTGCGGCTAATATTAAAGACATTTCTCGAACCATCCAATAGGCGTTTCAAGTATTATCGTTCCTGAAGACAACAAATCTATGAACGACAAACTTATGAAGACAAACTCTTTACTGAATCATTCTGCTTTAGATATGCATGGACTTTGATCAAGCAAAGATTGTCTTAACATAATTAACCAACCACCTGACGAGAGAGGACCTTTCGGTTCTCTTGAAACAGCACTCTAGTGCAATAAATGCATTGATCGTCCACAAACCACGCTATATATATATATATATGTAGTCTTATGACATCAACATAACTAACATACCATACATGGCTGTATAAAGCTAAGGTTAAAGCCTTCAAGTATAAACAGTACATGCCCATTCAACAACATTGAGGATATTCAGACTACAGTAACTACTATACGATCTGGAAGGA
>JAOBRD020747716.1:0-14080 GCA_027575215.2 Hydrozoanthus sils
AACAACCTTGGCTCACAGATTTTCCCAGCGTGACAGCAATACGAACCCGCACAATGTCACGAAGGGCAAACATTACATTATTATTTAACCTTTTAAAAAACATACATGGTGTATGAAACACGGGGTAAATCACTGAGTATATTTTCAATCTAAACTTACGTACCTGTGTAACAGAAAAGATACTCAGTTGATTTTTCAAAGAATACACCGGCCGGAGAACATTACTAGAGAATAATATTATTTTAAGTCTGTAGTATGCAATAAAAATAGATAGTTTATACTTTAATGCAGTATTGCAGATCGTTGCAATTAGGAATTAGTTGATTAACTCTTTGTGTACAACCAATGAATTTTAATAGTATATTTCCATTTATGGTAAAACAATTTTGATATCCATTTTGGCATGCACTGATATCGATTGGCTGATCTGTAACTGCAATGAATGACTCTTCTAGGTTGAGAGAGATATTATTGGATGGAAAAAAAGATGATCCAATTCGAAAGATACTCAATCCTAACTTTAGTAAGTGAAGTTAAGCTTTCATTGATACAGTATTTTGTCAAAATAATATTAAAGCCACTAGCTACATGAAGTTTGGTTATAAAAACAAAAAAAATCCCTACCCTATCCACAGACAACAAGTTTAATTGGTCACAAACAAACAATAAAACCCCTACCCTACCATGCATGGGACAACAGGTTTTCAGTCATGAAAACACAAAAAATCCCTACCCCATCCAGGAACAACAAGCTTGGTCATCAAAACCCCTATCATACAAAGCAACAACAAGTTTAGTTTAAAAAGTGTTTATTTACCAAACCCATACCCTACCAAGGGACAAAAAGTTTGATCTTGAAAACACTGTCAGAATCTCTTCCCTATGAAAAGACAAGATTGGTCATGAAAACACCAAAATTCCTTCACCCATTGAGGGACAACAAGTTTGATCATTAAAACTCCTACCCAACATAAGCTATCCTGAAAAACCCTTAACGAGAAAAGGCCTGGATAAAGTGATATTTTGTTCTCTTAAAATCTAAATCTTTATACGTAACAACTACAGAAATAAATACCTCTATAACCTGTGATGGATTATGTGCAGCCTTAAAAATCAACCATTTAAAGATTATACCAGATTTTGCCGTGTATAAGTTGACACCATGTATAAGTTGATCCCCCATTTTGCAGCCAAAAAAGTGCAAGTTTTAGAGTTCCCATGTATAAGTCGATCTCAATATTTTGCAAGATAAAAATACCAAAAAATCAAATTTTGTAACAAAAATTTGAGAAAGAAATACAAAAAAACAATAACGCACAGATTACACAGTGAGCGAAGTACATAATTATTAGTCATTTTATTTTTTACAATAATCAGTTGTTTGAACACAGTATACTGTAAAGGTCGCAGAATTCTTTCTTGCTTCAAGTACTTATCATCTTAATGCTGGTTTTAAATGTTTTTATAGAGTTTTAAGGAGTGTTAAAAAAATTTCATGTTTTGATCCGTGTATAAGACAAGTTCGATTTTTAGACGTGAATTTTTGGTGTTAAAAGGTCGACTTATACACGGCAAAATACGGTAGATCTTTTGATTTTATTTAACTAAACTCAAAAGAGTAAGAATTTTATTTTATTTAGTAAAACGGTACGTTCTTTCCCTCCACCAGCTTATGGTCCTGCTCTTAAAAGTCCAATTTTTAAAGGCTATAATCCATCATGGTTATACTATGCATTTCTGTACATACTTATAAATTAAAATTAATAAAACCATACATTCTTTTCCTCCACCAGTTTATGGTCCTGCTCTTATTGAGCACTGCTTGTTAGATGCAGGCCTTCCTGAAAATGCAAAGCTTGAAAAAGGGTTTGAGCTAGAACAAGGTAGTTAACTAATCATCCTGTGTATTTTTGTACTTTTTATCCTACAAAACTCTTCTCTTTAAATTTCAGCTGTATTAAACTTAGCAAACCACCGTGTTTTTATAAGGAATTAAATGAATATTGTAGTATATAATCATGCATGTGCACAACAGCACTACAGCTAGTCGATTGTAAATATATATGGAAAAAACAGGGACAGAACTTTGATTAACGAACCTTACTTAACAAAACTTGTGTATTTAATGTATTGGAATTGAAAGAGGTGGACGAGGATGCTAAGGAAAAGATTCAAATGTCTCTAAATGTATAAGTTGTTGCAGAGGATTGCATTGTTTCGACTGCTTACTGTTAGTCTTCTTCAGGTGATGTGTAGACTGTCTATGGTCTTGTTAGCTTATATTATAATGTTGGTGGCACAGTAGCTGAGCAGTTAATACAGTATGACAGTTTGACTCGTAATCCTAGCATTATGAGTGAGACCACTGTGTTGTGTCCTTGAGCAAGACAATTTAAACAACTTGTTCCAGTCGACTCGGCTGTATAAATTCGTACCTTTTCTGCTGGGGGTTAACTTGTGAGGGTTACTGTCCTGTCAAGGACAACCAAGGTAAATCTTGTGCAAACATCAAACTTGTGGCAGATCCTTTCAAGACACCACGCCATTTCAGAACACGCTGATCCAATGCCCATATAAGCGAACATTGGTCACAGGCTACACATTGGCAGAAGACGACTAGCAGCAAATAGTTAAAACCTTGCGGGAGAAAATTGATTATTTTCACTTAGTTGAAGAAATTGATGTATGATAAAACTAGTCTTACCTTATTAAACACAATTTGAAAACCCAAATGCAAGAGTCCCAAGTGTGCCTCTATCTGTGCAATACCCATTGACATAAAACAATTGGTAGTTGGTACTGGTTTTTACACATTGCATATCAAATTTCTTGGGACAACAACCAATTCCTCTGAACATCTTATTAGCTTATACGACTGAAAGTTTTTATAAAGGTTTCTCAGAGATAGAAGATTGCCAACGGTGAAAAAATACTTGTCTCATAAACTGGTTCTGTGGGGACGAGTTTGCAATGAAAACTGGTCGCCGGCGACTTGTGGAGGACGAGTTTCGTTATTAGAGAGCTTCAGAGTCGACAACGAGTACGACTATGAGTAGGAGTTTTTTCCCATTCGTCATACTGCGCGTGCCAGAAGTTGCGAAGAAATCACGCCATCTCGTTGTGTTGCCAAATCTCGTAGTCCACGCGCCGAGTTTTTTTGCAAATCTCGTTGTAAACAAGACAACGACGACGAGTTTTGGCAACACAACGAGATGGCGCGATTTCTTCGCAACTTCTCGCGCGCGCAGTATGACGAATGGGAAAAAACCCGTACTCGTAGTCGTACTCGTTGTCGAATCTGAAGCTCTCTAGTAGCGTGACCGTGACAGCGCTTTTGCGCATGCACAAAATTTGCGCGAGCCAATAATAATTAATAACTTCCCATGCAGGACCAATTAGTTGTTGGACTGATTTCTCGTTAAGGCGAGTGCACAGCGATATTTTTTTTCTCATTTACTGATCTAAATCTGAAACCATGTAATAGATACTAATAACCCTGTTTGCTCAGTCTGTTATTAGGATAATATATAAGTAAACATAATTATATATTTCTGGTCTAATTTTACTCTGCACTTTGAAGATCTCGGCAAAGTGATGATTGCCATTAAAAAAGCTGAAGAAAAGATGGAGTTATTTCTGTCTCAAAACTGCAAGGTAATTCATCCTGGAAATTGTAACCAAGTATGTACAGTACTCGCACTATAGTAGCCCACGCTCCCGTCACAATACAACCGAATTTTCAGATTTAGCAAATGTATGGGAAATTTGAATTTTGTATGTCATTGATCAAAAATGTAACAAAATCGTCCATTCTGCATTCTGTTATTTAGTAATTGTAACTGCTTACAATCCTTGTTATGAACAAACAGACTAATTGTTCATAGCTGCTTTTTCAACTTCATTAAACAATAAAGATAAACGCACTTTTTTGCATTTTTTCAGTTTTAATCTGATTTTGTGTTTAAGTGTAGAGTTCTGTCCCCTGGATGAATTTGTTGTTTTTTAGAAAAAAGTGTAGTTTTCACCCTCCCCCAGTGTGTATTTCAAGCTTAAAGGTTTCTTTTCGTTTGTTTTAGGGGTTTATAATACAGAAGCGAGAAAAGAAACCTTTGTCAGAACTCGGAGAAGCTGATGAAGACCTGCTGACGTAAGAGAATCAATCTGCTTCATTCACAGTCAGTTTTAATTGCGTTATGGTAACGAGGGAACTACAGCTGTCATATTTCTTTTGGATATAATTTTTTTTTCCAAATATTATACAGGTTACTTTGAGAACTTGATAGTACGGCACATTTAAAGATAATGAAACAGATTATAGGGTAAGGGTCCACCTATGACAGATTTATAATGTTTAGTGGAAGAGCAACATAACCTTTGGATGAATTTGAACCAAACCTGGGCCGATGATCTAACTACCTCATACGTCCGCAGCCCAAGTTTGCCTGAATTCATCCAAAGGTTATGGATTGACAGCAGATTTTCAAAAAACACAAAATTTCCGGAACAACTAGTGACATCATCAGTTGAAAAGATGAAATGTAAATAAAATTATCTTGAGAACTATAAAAGATTTTGACAATTTTTTCCACCGGTATTCCTCATTTAGCAATGTCTGTCTACGGAAGCAACAAAATTTTTCACTTCATATGCATGCACTTTAAGCGAGTATACCAGTGTGTATGAAGTGTCGATCTTTAGCTGATTCACTAAGTAGAGTACAGTATTAATAATCTTATCATTTGTTGTCCATTATAGTTACCAGGAATTTCACCCATTCTTGTTCCATCAACATCTGTCAAGCCCATACAAGGAATTTGCATCTTTTGACAAGGTACAGTAGTATTGTGAAGTTTTAAAAAGAGTTTTGTTAAAATTGATAGCAACAACTACTTCAGATTTCGATCATGGATTCTTAAAGTTTTTCATTACATATAAACAATCTTAGAATACACAGTTTTTGAGGGACGTAACTTCTCAAATTCAAGAAGAATGAATAATGTTAATAATGTTTAGCATTTATATAGCGCCTTTTCCATATGTATGTGCTCAAAGGCGCTTTACAATGATTTACAGTTGACTGTGGAATTGAGGGACTTAGATAGTCCGCTATATACGGATCAATAATGCTCAGTAAGAGTTGCCCCCAGTTAGTAGAAGACAGACCACGACACTGGGATCACCTTACTCTTTTTTGACAAGTGCTGTGGGTTCTTTTAAGTCCCCGAGAGAAGATTGAGAGACTGGACCTACGGTTTAACGTCCTTACCCGAGAAGATGCGAAGGTCTAACCGTTTGCAGATGTTAGAGGAAAGGCAGCATCTTCTCCTCGGTTATTTTAAGACCCTGAGTGAAGGTCCGGCACCAGGAATCGAACCCGGGCCTCCCGCACGACAGACTGGTGCCTTACCAACTGGGCTAACCAGGCGGCGGTAATGAATACAAGAACGTTATGCACATTTTTATTAGTTGTTTAGTTGAATATGTACACTAGCTATTTTCCGGTATTGTTATTTTTAGCCAGACACTGCTGTGAACGTATATCGCTGTAACGTATACTAGTAACGTAACGTAACGTAACGTAAGGCAGCTTAACGTTTGGCTCAGGTATATGCGCATTTTATTTTGTTAGGCTGTGGATGAGTTTTTCTCCAAACAAGAAGGACAGAAGCTCGACATGAAAGCGCTACAGCAGGAAAAGGCAGCTCTTAAGAAGCTTGAGAATGTAAAAAAAGATCACGAGAAAAGACTTGGAGGTCTTCAAAAGGCGCAGGTAATTATGAAAGCATAAATATTTTTTTCGCAGTTGTTTGAGCTCAAATGACGTGAGAGCTGATTCATGACAGAAAATTTGCAAGTTCGTTTGAAATTTGGCTCTCGCATTTTCTCAGTTTTCGACCCCATTCATTAACTCAGCGCTGAAGTCTTACACATTATATTTCAGGAAGAAGATATGAAGATTGCCGAGCTTATAGAACTAAACCTTCCCCTGGTAAGAGCAATCTCTCCGCAAGGAATGTTGGAAGTAATGTTAATAGAGACTTTCAAATTCGACAACGAGTACGAATTTTTGGCATTCGTCATACTGCACGTGTAAGAAATTGCGAAAAAATCAAGCCATCTCGTTGTGTTGCCAAAACTCGTCGTCTTCGTTTTGTTTACTACAAAATTTGGAAAAAATACAAAAAATATAATCGACGTGTGGACTACGAGATTTTGCCAACAAAAAGAGATGCCGTGATTTATTTGCAACTTACGCCATGCGCAATGTGACGGACGGCAAAAACTGATACTCGTACTTGTCGAATCTAAGTGGCTCTAATAACGGTTCTTAACGACTTATACGCATTTTGCAGATACCTGTAAAACGCATTTAGATGTAATACAAAGGGCTTTGGTATTTTGGGTCTTAGATAGTCCGCTATACACGGCTCACATTGATACTCACTAATTTAGTCAGAATTGTCCTTTTAGCTGATAGTTGCAAGTTCTAGGGATCGGGATCACCCTAGTCTTTTTTGACAAACTGTGGGCCCTTTCGAATCCCCAGATAAAAGGTCAACAAGAATTATGGAATATAATGCTAATAATACTGTATTTCCATAGTGCACAAGGTGCCTTTTTCCTTGGTCTTAAACTTGCTTTTCTAAACACCAAACGAGAATTTGATTGACCAAACATTGGCCCTCAGTCTCACATTCGTGGCATATCAGTGTAGTCGTCTGTCGACCCTAAAATTCCTAGAATTCGTTATTTTTCAGTGTTCTTAAAATCCCTAATTTCCCACCGATTTTGGGCTATTTCCCCCAAATACCTAACTTTTGTCTTTTCATATTCGGTCGCCCGATGACGTCGAAGTGCATGGTATTCGCATAGACTACATCTGAAGATACTAGCTCTAGATTCTATCAATTCCGTTTTTGAAGATCACTTGGTATACATCCAAGGTCTATGTGTATATGTATGTTATGGTTCAAATTTATCATATTTTCTTTTGTTTTTGGAGATGGTAAAGTATGATTGTAAATTTGAAACAACGGAAAGTAAAATTCAAAACAAATGAAAAATTTGAACCTTAAAAGTAATCGTTGTAACTTCATCCTAAAATGTCCTAATTTCAAGTTATTTTATCCCTAAAACTCCCTAAAATTTAGATTTGAGAATCCCCAGTTCCTCAGGGCTATAAGATTGCAACTGATACTTGCTCATGTGCTAGGTTGACAAAGCTATTCACGTGGTAAACAGCGCAATAGCCAACCAGATTGACTGGACAGAAATTGACACCATTGTCAAGGAAGCACAGAGAGAGGGTGACCCGGTTGCACGGGCTGTCAAGGGACTAAAACTGCAGACAAACCATATTACTATGATGCTAAGGCAAGCTATCAGTCAGTTCAATAGGCTACTTACGAACTTCGCTTCTTTGCCCAAAATCAGTAATGATGATAATAATGATAATAATAATAATAATAATAATAAGACTAATGGTAATGATAATAATAATAATAATAATAATGATAATATTGATGATGATAATAATGATGATAATAATGATGATGATAATAATGATGATGATAATAAATATGATGATGATAATGAAAATGATAATGATAATGATGATGATAATGATGATGATGATAATAATAATGATGATGATAATAATGATGATGAAAATGATGATGATGATGATAATGATGATAATAATAATGTTGATGATAATGATGATGATGATAATGATGATGATGATAATATTGATGATAATAATAATGAATTATGATAATGATGATAATGATGATGATAATAATGATAATGACAATGATGATAACATTTTATGATGATGATAATAATAATGCTGATGACAATGATGATGATAATAATAACAATAATAATAATAATAATGATGATGATGATGATAATAATAGAAATGATGATGATAATGATGTATATCCAGGGAAACTACTCGGAAAAATGGTTTTAGTAGAGCCAAACGAGAACCTTCAAAACCTTCAAGTTGAGTCTATGTAGGTGCTCATATTTCATACAATTGCTGTATTTTTATGTTGAGAAATAATATTCTTTGGAGGATGACCAATCAGGTACATACGTGCGAATGATATTGAGACAGCCAGTAAAATAGCACGAAGGCCTCACGGGTCAGGAGGAACTAAGCCTGTACTGGATCCTAATAATCAGTACTGTTGAACCTACGTGTTAATGATATAGAGACAGCGGTAAAATGGCACTAAGGCCTCACGGGTCAGGAGGAACTAAGCCAGTGCTGGATCCTAATAATCAGTACTGTTGAACCTACGTGTTAATGATATAGAGACAGCCAGTAAAATAAGACTAAGGCCTCACAGTTAAGAAGGAACTTAAAGCCTGTAATGAACCCTAAAATAGTTTCAGTCTGAGTGTTAGCAGCCGTGGACAAATGTTCGGCCTTGTTAGGTCTCATCAGCTGACATAGCTAATGAAAAGGTTCAAACTATTTTTACACCTGTAAAGTGAAAAGTTTATAACAAAGTGCATTGCTTCAATTTCAGTGTTTAAAGCGATCCTTAAAGTGCTGCTAAGCCATTTTGTCAATGGTAATTTTATAGCTCTAAGGGATTTTCCAACATTTCTATTCGACTTTAAATGGATAAATGTGCTTACCTGACCATTTTAAGTTCGTGAAATAAGCTCTACAAATAATGTATTCAGTGCGAATAAAATTCAAAACGTGCGTCGAAGATTTATGACGTCACATGGTTTGAAAGGACTCCAAGCTGTTCTATACTACCTTTTTCAGCGAACTAGTGATTTTTTTGCTCAAACACTGTACCACCAGCCACGCAAATTTCGCCACGATCATTTATCCTGTCTATTGATTCAAATAATTTCCCGCTTGACCTAGCCTCTTGAGCTCGATTAGCTATGCTATTTCTTAAGTGGCTGGTGCCCAATCACAACTTTACCTACATTTTTTTATTATTTATCTCTTGTAAATTAAGTTTAAACAGGGTGCTAAATAAAGATTTGTTGTTGTTGTTGTTGTATGAATATGACTGGGAAAGTGAGATTGTTTTCCCGCCTTTCAAATCATGTGACATCACACATATCTAATGAGCTTTGGCGCTAAAATAGGCATTTTATCATCGTAAATTCTCCGCGAAATTTGTTTTAAAAACTGGTAACATTGTCTAAGCAGAAATTGTACGAGTCAAACTTAATTTTAGATATTTAAACTAGTTTGAAGATGTCGGTTCTGTAGCACTTTAACAATTTATACTGGTAAGAGATTTAAAGTGTAACTACTTTAGAAGTAGAAACTATAATTGATCCTCAAGTTGTCCGACGGCTCACTCCCATAGGAAGAAAATTTGTGGCAGCTTATGTTCTAAAACAGAAAGTATGAATTAACAAATGAACTAAAACTGGAAAGAAGAAACACATGTTTTTTCATAAAATTGAGAAACGAGAAATAAAGCTTGAAGTTGTGAAAATTAGCAAAAATCGATCACGTGGCTTGATCACTCAGGTGAAGTTAATCCTGAGAACTATTGTCGTTTTTATTGGCTGATGTTTTATTAATCCAAGCGTAAGTCATCAGAAGTAGGCACATTCATATAAGAGTGGCTTACAAAGAAACTTCAGTCTTGTTTCGTTTCGTTTATTAACTTGATGTTTGACGCCTTTTGTGTGCATCATCTTCTCTAGCAATCCGTATGACGAATCAGATTCAAGCGAAGATGAAACAGAGGAACTCAAACATAAAAAGGTTTGGCATTCAGGATGTTGAGCTCGTGAAACTGAAGTGAAAGGGGTGGGGGTTAAGTTTTTTTTTTTTTGTTTTGGCCACATTTCCGCTGCCCAATGACCCATAGACAGGACTCAAAAAGAATTGGGAGGCTTCATTTTGCTCTAGTAGTTGGCATGCGCGTGGCACTCGATATTCTGGCTGATGACTTTATATATACATCGATCTGTACCATGTAGATAAAATATAATATATGCCGCTTGTTAAGGACCTAGTTCCTCGTGTTCAGCATCTGGATGAGAGAGCCACGGGTTCAGTTCCTGTCATAGACAAGCTTTCGTATTATGTACTTTTACAACTTTTCTCTTCAGGTGAGTTTATCGTTTCTTTATCTGTTCTCTTCCTTAATATATATAACACTTATTAACCGATAGCGAGGTCTTTACTGCTTAATATCAGACTGAGGGTTTGATGTACGGACCAAGCGTACGTAGCTACGTGACTCCGCCCTGTACGGGTATATATTTCCCCAACTAGCAGTCCCTATTTTGTGGAGTTTCCGTCTATAAACGTTAACTGCAGTTAGTTTATAGAGATTCGTTGTTTAATTTGGCATGTCTCGGATTTTTGCTATTTTTTCAGTAAAGATTTGGTGAGATTTTAGTTTTCAATTTTCTTTCGGTTTTCAGGGTCTGTGTTTTGTCTTGGCTAACATTCCAATTTGCCTTCCTGCTCTCTTTAACAAGTAAACAGCATACTCCTTGATTGCAGTGATATCTGTTCTGTTTGTTTTAATACTTTTTTCGTCTCCTTTTGCAGAAGAAAAAACCGATGAAGATTGAGATCAATCTCGGTCTTTCTGCGTATGCAAATGCAAGAAGGTTTGTTAACTGTTATTCTGATTAAATTGTTGAAGTTACTACCTTGAATTTTGAATACAACAGTAGGCCAACTAAACATGCTTTATTTCAGCTATTACGATAAGAAAAGATACTCAGCAAAAAAGGAACAGAAGACCATCGAGTCAACAGAAAAGGTATTTTCTCATTTTGTTTGTTTTGTTCCATTTGCTCTCTGTATACATTTTGCTCAGTTTTCGTTTGCAGTTCTAATCAGAAGTCATCAATATCGGTGTTGTAATTATCCATATTATTGTCATAATCATCAACGTTTTAATCTTCCACTTACAACATTATTGGTCTCAAATATTACTTTTAAAAGTCTAATTCAGCAAAGCTCAGATTTGTCAATTCTTTGCATATAACTAATTTCAAGCTTTTTAGATTGCATTATATAATAGGCCACGACGATTCGAATAGTTTAACAATTACTTAGTTGATCCATCCAGCACATGAGACGTCTCAGTGTTTGTTTCTACCATAACCTGACTGTGCCTTACTCTGTCTCCACTTGCTGATGCTCTGCGAAACTAAAAAAAAACCATTTATCTTTCTACAAAGAAATACAAGAAAAGTAGTCAAATAGACTAATATAAAACTTATAAACACTAAAAGAATTTGACGGAAACACAGGATTACAACGATTTTTGTCAGATTTCGACAAATGACTTTTTTCTTTGAATTTTCAACTGCATCAAAGTGGCGTTCTCGGCTCGCAAAAGCATCACGGTGAACAGTGATTCTTTAAGGATATATTTTATTTGGTAGTGTGGTTATTGCTAGTTCTTAAACAAAAGAGTAAGATTCTAGCTTGTTTTGTTGAAGGCCTTGAAGTCAGCAGAGAAGAAAACCAAACAAACGTTGAAGGAAGTGGCAACGACAACTAGTATTCGCAAAGCTAGAAAAACTTACTGGTAAGATGGGCTTCACGTGCTGTCATTGTTGTGTCGTTAATGTTCCTATTGGCCTTTGTTAACTTGGGCACTTATCACTTAGCCTGCGTTGCTTCCGTGGCCCAAGCCCTGTCAACCACAGGCTATGAATACTCAGAGTTTAAGTTTATTTTCTGAACTCAACAATTGATACTCACTTTTATATTTTTAGGTTTGAGAAGTTTCTGTGGTGTATCACTTCGGAAAACTATTTGCTGATCGGGGGCCGAGACCAGCAGCAAAACGAATTGGTGGTAAAGCGTCACTTACAACCAGGTATGTTTTGTAGTTTGTCTGTAGGCCCGTACCACAGTCATTTCCAAATAACTTGAACTCCCATAACTCAAATCTTTTTCAATTTTCCTTAATGATTGAGTTATTGGTAGTCCATTAGACTCTCACGTTAATAACATTGGTAACTGAAACTCTTGATGACTCGAAACTTTTTCAGTTTTCCTTCAAGCTTCGAGTTATCGGGAGTTGGTTGTAATTTTTCGAGTTATCGGGAGTCGAATGTCAATGTTCGAGTTATCAGGAGTCGAATGTCAGTGTTCAAATTATCCGGAGTTGACTGTGTATTTTGGATTTATCGGGAGTCAAGTGTGTTATAGACTAGAATGACGAGCACAAGAGCATTTCGACTCGACTTTGTAAAAACACATAAAAATTTCCTTTTTGAAACAGCCATTCTGATACTCTCTATAGGAGACCTGTACGTTCACGCTGACCTTCATGGTGCAAGTAGCATAGTAATCAAGAACCCTTCTGGCCTGCCAGTACCCCCGAAGACACTCAACGAGGCTGGCTGCATGGCCGTGTGTTATAGTGCCGGATGGGAAGCAAGGATAGTCACTTCAGCCTGGTGGGTCCGTCATGACCAGGTGTCGAAAACTGCCCCTACAGGAGAGTACCTCACCACTGGTTCCTTTATGATAAGGGGCAAGAAAAACTTTTTACCACCAACTCAGCTCATGATGGGATTTGGCTTCTTGTTCAGAGTTGACGAGTCTTGTGTTGCTAACCATCAGAACGAGAGAAGACCGAAGATAACTGATGAAACAGACTCAATCGCTGTAAGAGCTGATTTCTACATTTTGTTTTGCATAACTTACGCTCATTTTTGCAGAGGGAAGTCAAAAATGACATAACCTCTCCTGACTTCGTAATTGTTGGTAAAAAAGATGGTTTGGATAGACACTGATTGAAATTGTGAATAAGTATCTAGACATTTTTTTCACTAAACTGGCCATCTGTATAGGAGGCCTATCCAAAATACAAAGGACCTAATACAGTTTAGCCGTGTTAATTCGAATTCCGAATGGAAACGTTAAACCAATTTTGTATCTAAGCTAAGATCAAAGCGTGGGAAAGTGTGATTTTGTTCGAGTAAGGGGGAGTACGATTATCCGAGTTCGAATTTCCCGGGTTCTACTGTATTAGAGAAGGAAGTCGCCGTTATCATATTATGAAAAGTTTTATTGGAGATAAAGCTTGTCAATTATTTGCGAGCAATGTCGATGTTAATAGCCACAGCGTACAGTAAAAAAATCGCTTTTGAAGGCCACTTAGTAAGGGTTTTAAAAATTTTTAGTAAGAAGTTGATAAATACTGTGAACGCCCTATTAAGCCCCCGTCTAGAGCTTCAAGCTTTAAATAAGCCCCCTATATAATAAGCTCACCCCTAATCTTAATATAAAGGCAAAAGAGCTAAAACATATGGCATATTGTGTCACAAATATATTCTGTCAACGGTTCTATCCGTTTTAGTTTTTGAATATTGCTGGTTATAAAGCTAGCGGGAACACCGAGTTACTTGTTGCTATTATTAAATATGTTTGGTACCTGGACTTTATGTTGCGTTTGTGTCTTTTGGCTATCGACAATTTTTAAGTGAGACCCCCTCTCTAATAAGCCCCATTCTCTAATAAATCCCCCGTCTGGAAGGTCTAAAAATAATTAAGCCCTCTGGAGGTTTATTAGAGCATTTACGGTAAGTAAACACAGCACCAAGCCGATGTTGAGAGAATTGGCAAAATACTTCCTGAAGTTAACGGTTTGCGCTAGAAGCCACTGTATTTTTTTACAGAGCACGGAACCAGACGAAGAACTCGTCCCGCTAGCAGACTATATGGTTGATAGTGAAGACGAGGAAACCAAAGACCAGAGATTGAACTTGGAAAACATTGAAGAGGAAGAAGATGATCAAGGGATGTTTCCAGATACAAATATTGACCTGCACTTTGTAAAGGGAGGCAAGTAAGTTAAACTGGTGGTAAAATCTCCTTAAGATGATAAAATTATTTAAAGACAAAGATGATCAAGGATGTTATACGCTAAAGATCAAATCCTGTATTTAATCCTGTATTAATTATTTTGTTCTATTTTACTTTTATGTCAGATGAAGAGCCATCTCGTGGATATGTTGACATTAAACCGTTATTATTGTTATTATTATTATTATTATTATTATTATTAGTAGTAGTAGTAGTAGTAGTAGTAGTAGTAGTAGTAGT
>JAOBRD020747825.1:0-14079 GCA_027575215.2 Hydrozoanthus sils
ATATAGAAAGTATGGGACTCAGTTGGGAGAATTTACCAACACAACATTTGTCGTGCTTGGGGCTTAAAGGGTTAAAGGTGAGTTTTAGTAATTGTTATTAATGAGTCAACTGCTGTTTAAATGGTAGTTTGAGGCAAAGGTTTCTTTTTTAAGGTCCCAAAGGTGTTTATATTTGAAAAGGTTTGTTTGTAAACATTACACCAGCTGAAATCTGCCTATGCAATTAGTACTACTTAAGTTAAATTATTTTGAAGTTAGTAATAATAGTTGTTTAGTTTATCAATAGTTGATTGAATTAGCAGTCAATAAGAGTTCTAAACAAAAAAAGTGTTAAAAGTTGGACTGTTGTAGATAATTATTTTAAAATAAGCTAAAAATTAATTTCCTTTTTATTTTAACCCTCAAGTCTAAAATAGTTTAACAACCAGTAATGGGGTAATTACTTACACAAGTATGTGTTTAAATTGTTAATTCCCACTTGCAAGTTTTTTGATAATAATATTCTTGTAGCAGTTCAGCAGTGTGAACCTGAAGTATAAAGTCTTTTGTAAATGTAATTATTTTGATTTTCTTCATTTCCAAGATTCATCAAGCCAAGACGTTCCTACAAGAGTGGCATGTGCTGTTAGAAAAGCTAAGTAAACAAATGGTTAGGATCAGAACAATGGAGACTGTGGGGGTGGACAAGAGTGGGTTGCATGAAGAACTTGAAAAGGCTCATAGTATCAGGGTGAGTTGTGGGCTCAAAATACCATGTTTGGATTAGACTGAGATAATCTACATAAATTATAAATGCAATATTTTGTGATAAATAGCATAAGTGATGGTGGCAAAATTCCCTTTTCTCTAGAAGATCACTAAAGATAATATATCATTCTTTTTTTTTATTTTTTAAAACTTGAAAAAACATGTCTATTGTTTTGTTATAACTACATGACTTCTCGGGGCTCAAAGCAGGAAAAGAATTAGCCAGGCTACTAATTTTAAAAATAAAATCATTTTGGCATTCTAAATAATTACATATTTTTTGTACTACCATTAAATTATTTGACATGCACAAAGTTTTACACTTAAAAACAAACAAGATGTAGCTGTTCTTGTTTCATTTTCCTGAACCAAGCAACATGATGTCTGTTACATTTCTTTCACTTGCAGTGAGTTACTAATGTGTCACAGGAATGCCATGAGGTGTTTGTGTTTTTTTAGATGTTGTATCCTTTACATCAAAACTATATATCCTTTTGAAAGACAGCATATCCTTTTGAACTATATATAGTTTGCATCAGCTACAGTGCAAACAATCACAAAACGAAAACTATTGTTAAACTGTGTTTGATTTAAAATTATCATAAAATAAAACAGACATAATGCACATTCTTATTGGCTGAGGTGGTGCACTCTAAATATGAATAGCTAGGGGTTTATCTGCATAGAACATCACAGGAATTTGTTGGCTTTTTCTGTGGCTTATTTTATAAAGAAATGTAAAACTCACTTGCTTGGTCTGTTCTGTGATAGAAACATTTGAGAACTTTTTAGTTTGCTCAAAAAGTGAGACTAGAAAAACTTGCTGTGGCTCATTTTTTATGCACTTCTTTCTTGAACTACAAAATATTTCTGTGTGTTTCTATCACCAATCAGAGCATGCACACTTGTTTTGTATTTCTATACTAGAAATTAACAACAGAAAATTACACATAATGTGAGAGAGACCAATAAGAAACCATGGCAATTATCATAATAGTACTGTAATAATAAATATTAATAATAATAATGATAATAATAATAATAACACTGTACATGTGTTACACTAGTCTTATAAGTAAAAACAGAAAAAGAATTGTTTCCAATAAGATTTGACTATTTCTTTGTTGACATTATTCTGATTTATTCCTGGTGTATTTGTTATTATTTCTTTTAAGTTTTTAGTTCATATTCTTGTATGGTAAGAAAATTTATAGTTTCAAACAATAATTATTATTTGTTGGAGTTTTTTCCGCACACTATTAGACCACTATAATTATGATTATACCCTCCATCCTGTCTGACAAGTTTATTGTCAATAAATTTATTTGTCTTCCCTTAGCACCTGATCTCTCAAACTCATTTTCGCTTTTACTGAATTCCACCCAGTGTTGTTAAGAATATTATTGGTCATTGACTGTATCATAGTACAGGGCTCGAAATTAACTTATTATTCAAGTTAGCCAGCTGGCTATCAGAGGCAGAAGTTTGGTAGACTTTGTAGCTTAAAAGTTTTAATGGCCATATATAATTTATATTTTACTGTACATTCAACATGTATTCCATACTGCTGGCTACCAGAGGCAGAAGTTTGGTAGACTTTGTAGCTTCAAAGTTTTAATGGCCGTATATAATTTATATTTTACTGTACATTCAACATGTATTCCATACTGCTGGCTACCAGAGGCAGAAGTTTGGTAGACTTTGTAGCTTAAAAGTTTTAATGGCCATATATAATTTATACTTTACTGTACATTCAACATGTATTTCGAACTGCTGGCTACCAGAGGCAGAAGTTTGGTAGACTTTGTAGCTTAAAAGTTTTAGTGACCATATATAATTTATATGTACTGTACATTCAACATGTATTATATACTGCATCTGTGTCTATAGCTGTGTATGCAAGTCTAGAATGATTGCATTTGTTTCCAGTTTTATTTGCAAATAAGCTTCATTTGTTAATCACATTGTTTTTATTATTTTTATTAGAGATGACAACTTTAGTTAATCAGTCGCTAATACTCTCCCAGTCTGATATTGTGGTCAGTGAAAATGTTGTTTAAAAATGACTGGTTGCAGGTTCTGTTAAAGTCAGTAATTTTTGAAAACTACAAAGATCCCCTAAATCTATTGAAGTCAGTTAGATATGAATACCTTAAAAACCAACTGAGTAAGTATACTTTGTTTTTCATTCCCCAAATATCTGATGAAGCCAATATAAAATTACACAATGTTGTTGAGAGAAAAAATAATTAACAATAAAACCAGACATTTTGGCTCCATTTGGGGCCAATATGCTTTCAAAAGTTATCCAAATTTAGATTTATTAATGAAGCCAAGTTTCATTTTGCTATTTCATTGTTTTTATAGCTCCGAGTTGTACAGATTCATGCCAAGTTTTCTGATCAACCAGTGTTGGAGAAATTAAAGCAAAAGCTAAGACAGCGGTTGACAAAAAGGGTAAGGTTCACAAAATAGCAAGAAAATAATTTTGAAAAGAATAAATAGCACTAGTAATTTGTACCTTGAGATTGTTCGGCAATGCATACAGTCGACATGCTTGCGCAATGTCTATTTTCTTTTAAGAAAGAAATAATTACTCCTCAAAAATATAACTGCATTCTGTTTTTTTTAAAAACATGTTTTGTACTCTGGTTTCACAGCTACATATAAGGTCAGTTTAATTTATGACATGACATTTTGAAGAACATGACTAACCATCAGTATCAAAGACTGAGTGTATGAACAGTGGCTAGCTATATAGCTTTATCGACAAATGGCCATTTGTACAAGAACACTATTTTTTACACAGTTGATACCAAGGTATATAGCATCCATTTAATTTAAACATTTTCAGTTGCATATTGTGGAGAAAGAAATCAAAGAAAAACAACCAAAAACTGAAATTTATTAAAATTGAACAATTACACTTCCTTTTTTTGCATTTGGGAAGAATGAGAATTGGTCAGATCTGTACCTTGTGTTAATTTTATCTGGCCTTACAGGAAATAACAAACTGTACCTGACCTGTTGTTTAGACCAGTCATTCAAATAGTTAACAGTCAGGTAACTAAAACTCTCATCTGTGTAACAGGAAGCAGGTCATTTGGTCCTCAATCTTTTTACAACTTTCCTGCTTTTTAAAGATTTTGAAAAGACAAAGAAGGTTTTATGCTGTCAGTTCAATCCATAAAAAAATACTTGCTGTTCTGTTTTCAGGAACGGAGGAAGAGAAGGTGCAGCTTACAGCATGATGAAAAGCTAGAATGTGAAAAGAAAAGAATCCAGCTGCATAGAAAGATTGATGAGTGGAGAGAAAAGATCATCGCATCTGATCAAGCCAAACTGAGGGTTGGTAAACTCCATTGGCACTTAAGGAACATACTGTACAGTCAGTTTTGGGGGGGAGGGGGGGATGGGATGGGAGGGAAACATGCTAAATGCTTTTGTGACAAGGGTGTGGATATTTTTTAAAAGTACACAATGTACGTCTCACTTTAGTCCATCCAAAATCAACTTTCATTCATCTTTAACTAAGAGTTTCTATTGAAAACTCTGTCAGTTATGGATGTTTTAAAATTGACTTTTCTCTTTACTTCATGGCACCATGTTAGATGGACTGAGGTGAAACGCATGTGACATGTTTCGTCATATTGTTGGTCTTTTGGAGGGGACAATTTTAGCAGGAAAAATTCAAAATTCTAAATGCTGTATCTTGGCGTACTTTCATCGTATGTTTCTCAAACTTGGCAAACCAATGTTTTTTATAGTACATACTTTTTGAAAATTGAAAACCTGATTTTGTGTTATATACTCTTTAAGACGTTTTACTGCTTTTTGCTTGTTAATTGTTTTTGCACATTCAAGTTATGGTGTAATTCTGCAGTCTAGCACTCAGTGGCAGTTACTATAATATTACAACTGACCTAAAATGGGATACAAATAAAGTATCATAAAAGTGAGTTTACTTAATAAATTGTATTTGAGAGGAGTAAGTAGATATTTTTGATGGCAGGCTCAGGCAATGAAGTCAGAGGCAGGGGGAGCACTGGGAGAAGTGAGACGAAAGCTACTTGAAGCAAATAAAGCTTTGGAGTCCCTGAATGCATTGAAGAAACTCAGAAATATCAGACTGCAGGAGGCACAAGTAAAAGGTATAGTTTGTATGTAAAAGATATCAGGCTTGTAGCCACCATTAGGAGAACCAAGGCACTTGCCTCAAGTGGTAAAATTTTTGAAACAGAATTTAATTTTTCAGACGAAAAAAGCATTGCACAAGTTTTAATAAAGCAAATTTGATAATTTGATAAAGCAAGTTTTAGTGCAAAGCCATCTCATTTACCTAAATTTTATTCCTTTTTTTCAATCTGTGATGATTTCTGTCAATGGCCAGTGATATTTTACAAAGTAGAGAGGTTTCTGTGCTCTATGAAGCCATATCGGTTGGGAGCAGGTGACCTGCTCCCAACAGATGTGGCTTCATAGCTCAGTTGGTTAGAGCACTGATCAGTATCACAGAGGACATGGATTCGAATCCCATTAAAGCCTGAAATTTTTTTTTCAGGCATCAGTTTTGCAATTGCTTAAAACGCAAACACAATCATGAAGATCCTATCATAACGTTATTGCATATAATCACGGACAATCATAATTTGTGTTTTAACCACAGGGGTGTACTCTGTGCCAAGTGAAGAAGCTACAAAGCAGTTCAACAGTAAGTTAGGCTGCCTGGAAAAGCTCATGCTGAAACAGTGGCAGGTTTATGAGACAGAAGAGCGAACTCTGAAGGTGATGATGGCTGAGGAAGAGGAAGAGAAAGACAAGGAAACTAGGAAGAAGTTTAGACATGAAATGCAGCAGCACAGCCACGCTGAAGGTAAATAGAGCTCAACCTTCGAATACCCCAACTTCAAGGTAGTTTATTACTGCACATTCCTCGTTCTTTAAAAACCTTTGTGCACTAAAATCAAAAACAGTAGTTGCAGAGTAGTCGGTAGTATTCACGGTTCTTTAAAGTTAACCAAGCTTCTACACGAAACCGAGGTAAAGTTTGCCCTTGCACAGTTAGAGGAGTGAAAATGCTAGTTAGTTGTTTTTCTTATGATAATCATTTCCATTTCTCTAACTGTGCCTGGACAACCTTCGCCTCGGTTTCATGTACAGGCTTGGTTACTTTTCAGGAACCGTGAAATAGACTAGTTATTGATCAATGTAAGATAGAAAACGAAAATATTCGAACCTTAAACTTTTGGAGATTAAATTTCGGACAAAACACTTTCAAATGTTTTTACTCATAAATTTTGGACAAACGACAACAGTAAATGCACTTTAAAACTTTGTCATTAAATCTACTGGTTTACAAACAACGCCAACAAAAACAAGGGTGCTATTGCTTCAGTCTGTTATTTTTAGTTTCATTAAAGCACTGTATTAGTTAAGCCTTCTCGCTCTAACTCTGAAAACGCTCGCAACATGTTCATCAATGAATTGTTTTGAAAGATGGTTAATTATTTTAAATCTATTTAAATGGGTTCCCGACCATCCAAGGCTTCCAGCTCTTGCGATATTAATAAGCACATTTTTAAACTTTCGGACATTCTAATGTTCGGAAGTTTAATCTTTCGGATGATTACATTTTCGGACCTTTATTTTTGTCATAATTAAAGTACTCAAAAGTATTCCAAAAGGTAGTGTTTTATACGTTTTATAAGTTTTTGACGTTTTATTTTATTTTTGGTATAAATTATTTCGGTCTGCCGTGTATTGAGCACTCTGCAGCCGGACTTCGATGAAACCTCAAATTTCTTTGTTTATCCGTGTTATTTAGACAACTACCAGACTGTGAAAACAATATTTTTTTTTTGCTGTATGTGCTAAAGATACATAGACCGAGAATGAGCGACTAGACTTTCAGTCTAGATATTAAACTGATGTTGTTTTTATTTTGCACAGCAGTCAAACAATATGATCCAATGGATGAGTTCCACAGATTTTACAACCAAGCAGAGCTAAGTCTTGGATCTTTGCTACATGTCAGGTTAGTAACCCAGACAGAGCTCAGTCTGGGATGTCGTAAAAACGTTCGAATTTGCTTATTTGGAGGATTGTTTTTCCAATCTTGGCCGAGCCGAAATGTTTTTGACGTTTGGTTTCAGACTTCGTTTTGCCCCCCCCCCCCCCGCACTTTTTCTTAGGAGCTGTACACCGTGAGTGGCACGGTAACACACCTGTGCTTTTTGGCCGCTGATTTTGAATGAAACCTTATTATATTATGTTAAACCATTGGCAAGAAAAAAAAGATTTAAAATAAGAAACTGAGAAGGAAATAATTATTTGCCATTCGTTAGCAAAAGAAAAATTACAGTTACAAAGAAAGCTTCTGAATACCGAGTGACTTAGCAAGAACCGAAAGTCAATTTATCGGCCAAAATATACAAACATTTTTTTTTTTGATGTAACGGGTTTCAGTAAGAACTGATGCCGAAAGAAAATAAGAAAAAAGTTTTCCTCTCATTGGAAAGATTTTTTTAGCGAGCAAAAAAACAAATGCGCCAGGCGATGAACTGAACTGGGGACTTGCAAAGTGCAACTAAGCGTGTTATCACGCTCGGTTGTCGTTTATAACGAATTATTGAGTAAAGCATTGTTATTGTTAACTTGTTATTTAACCATTTTAAGTTCTTTGGCAGCAAAGATAACACAGAGAAAATATTATCAAGAATTCCGGCGATTTTCAGTAATCAATAAAAACAACACAAGCACCGCCCAGTTTGAGTAAAGACATGTAAGCATGCAGAGCTCAGAAATATATTATTTCGTCAGTTGAACGCATTTCACCATTAAATCGATAGTTACTTCTACTAAATATGTTCCGTTTATTTTTGGGATGTATTTAGTTGTACCAGATTCTTCTCTGTTGTGCGTTATGATTAGCAATTCCTATCCCATTGGGTTAAACTGTTTTAATACTTCTTTTACAGTTTATTTCTGTTTAAAGTCCTATTTAAGTGCGAGCTAGCTGGTTTGGTACAAGTTGTAGTAAGAGCTAAAAACAGCTGCACAAGAGAATCTCATTTCCTCTTTGGTTCTAAACACCTACAGGCGGCAGTGGGACGCGTTCATCGTGCCGGAGGTTGTGGCGGGAGCGAGTCGTATCCCGGATGGATGGTTGATACCATTAGAGCCCAGTTCCTCATTGTGGGCTTCAGCGCTTCAAAACAAGTCAGGTTCACCCAAACCTTCGTAGCTTGATGAATGAGAGCTGTTCCAAATGTCGAGTACACGCTATTTTTTTATAAGAACCAGAAACTTTCGGCTGAGGCTGGGCTGTTCATAATTTTTTTGGCGATTTCAACCTCAAAATTTTCTTAAATCGTTCTTATTTCCTGACATTTTTTCTCATTGGACGCGACAAATAGAGAATACTTCGTGGAAGGTGGTTTTACTCGCATGCCAATCTGTGTACAAGAATTAAATAAAATTCTGTTCAAAATCTCAGCCTTATCGTTCTTAACTGTTCTTAATTTCTCGGCAATCTCAGCTTGGGTATTCTTATAAATTTGTTCTTATTTTAGAAAAGGCGTGTACAGGCTCGATGAAGCTTGAGAAGGCCTCAACTTTAATACGAAGATAGACTGAAGCAAGTTTAGTCACTCTAATTTCGAACAAACAAAGCCATTCGTGTGCTAGCTGTTGTGTTCTTCATTGTACCATGCAAGTAAAAAACTATTTTACATTGATATTTATTTCAGACTCGGGGGACAGACTAGACTGGGGACTTGGCAGTCCAGATTAGTGTATCAGATATCTCCAGTGTGTCAAATATCTCGCTGTTCCCTCGTAATAAACGGTAAAAATTCCTTGTAAGCAAACACATTTTTTGGACCAAATTTATATTTGTCTGTTTTGCTCATTCCGGTTATCCGCGCAAGATCCGACGAACCTTCCTATCGCGCCCCAGCATGAATCGGTACAAACAGATCTGAGCAAGGCGTTTGAAGAATTTAATGTTTACTCCAAAACGTTCTTGAACAGTTGTAAACCTTGTCCACGTTTTTTTATGAACTGTTTACTTTGTCTGTTAGCCCAGCGTCAAATGATTTTGATATTCGTGCATGTTTATACATTTGTTTATCTTGAATTCAATGGCTAAAGTCACCGTATTTAGATTTCTATATTCGGCATCACTGTCTCGTAATTAACGACTGTCAGAGACGCTTACACTGTACAGCAGGCCGAAAATTAGGCTCGCAGTAATAGCGTCAGAAACGTGTTTTGTTTTGTCTAAACATACAAACAGCCGTAAAAAAAGCTTGTTTCGTATTTTGCGCGACTGTATAAACAGGAGATAGTGTTTGTGTCGGTTACTAGCAAGCACTAAACTCGCTTTCGCTATTACAATGTAAACAATCTTGGCCAACAATCTTAAACGGTGCTAAGCAACGCGAGTGAGTTAACAAATGACTAATTTACAAAACATGTTTTCGCGACGAGCCGTTGGCCCAAAACAAACAGAGCAGTTCGATAAAGTTTAGAGATGAAGTCAAGAGTGTTGTAAAACAATTGCGAAAGGAACGGCAAAAAACTTGTGTTTCTCCAAAGTTTGCCGGGTTCTATTTCAACTCAGTTTCATCTAGACCTGAACGGTGAGAGATTGTGGAATGAGAGTCCGACCGTCTGAGTTTTGACCGTCGCCCGGGGTGTCATGGGGTTAATACAATCGATAGTAACAAGAAAGAGGAGAAGAACGGTCACTACTTTATCTAATCCTCTACCAAAAAAAACTTCCATTACAAGTTTTATGGCAGAGAACGGTCAAAAAGGTGAGCCGACCACAAACAGGGCCCGCGCTGTGACTTTGAACGAACCAGCGGAGAGCGCTGATAGAGTTCGACGAGTGTCTAACTCCAGCTACGGAGACCAGATAACGGAGGTGTATGGCGACCTCATGCCGAACTTAATACCACTCAAACAAAAAGTTATTATTCATCTGAAGCCAAAATTCTTCACCCCAGAGGAAAAAGGTTTTGAGAAAACCTATCTACTCGTCGTAACTCTTAAGAAAAAACTAGGATCGACGCTGGCAGTGGAAAATTTAGAAGAAGAATTAACCGCAACTGTGGAATTTCACGAGAGAAAAGCAGCAAGTTTTAGTCCCCACCCCTCGATGAAGGAAAAACTCCGCAAATCCCGTTCAGTTGGCGTCAGATCAGTGGATGCTGTAGTTGATGTAGTGGAAGTTACAGAGCGAAAATCTTTGAAAATTTCCGGAATATTTCTGGAAAAAATCGACAACGTTGTCGACGATGACCATTTTGACCTCATTGTGTACCCAAGTACTCGAGTGAACCTGGCGCCGGGCGATTGGCTCCTCATGGGAACCTTGTACACAAAGCTACCAGGTAGCTGCAAACGAGAGCAGCAATGGAAGGCAGCTGTGCGGCCACGCTTTGATTAGAGAAAGGCTATACATGGACCAGGCAATGAGGAATTTTCACACTCATGCACAGTGCGTATATCCCACTGTTTTGGCGGCCACAAGTCTTACAAATGTTATGGTTTCCGATGCAGTGTTTATTTCCCGTTGTTTTGTCTCGAGACATTTGTGGCCCACCAAACAGTGGGATTTACGCATGCGCATGAGTGTGAAAATCTCTTATTGTCAAGATTAACGTATGGTACGGTCGTGGCTACAAAGGATACCTCAGAATGCGTTTTCCGAGAGGAGCCTGGAACCGATTTAATTGAATCTTCGGAAATCATTCACGAAGTTTTCTCGGCTTTTCCCGAGAAAATCGAACCGCAATAGACTTTTCATTTCCGTTTTGTTTAAGCTGATAAAGTCAGAATCGTCCCTTTTGTTCCTAGATTTCTCAGATGACTGGGACACTAAGTTTAATAGCTATTTTGCTAGCATTCAGCTTGTACTGACAATATGAGAAAATAAATAGGTCCGCCTAAAAATGAAATTTAGTTTTATAAACTGGCTGGTCGTCTGGGTCATGCTTGCGTGACGACACTTGGCCGCATAATTTTCTTCAAACACGCACAAAAATAATTGAAACATTTGATTTTGGTTCGATTTTCGTGCACATAGATTTTTCTTAGCCTTCAAGAAAAGCATACTTACAAGTATAATTCAAGTTTTTAACCTTCCAAGCTTGTGTTGAGTTATTTCCTATTGTTGATAACTAGCCCGCGTGCAGACGCCAGTCTTCGCTATGCGTATACTATTGATAACATGCTGCATTAATTTCCGCCGAAAGAGATAAGTTGGGCCGTTATTTTCGCGTTCACATTTTACGAGCCGCACTATTTTCCTTCGCAGTTTTACAGCCCAATCAGTGTTTCATCTGTTCGTTGTTTATTGGCGTTTTCTATTCCTATCAACTTTTGAAAGAAATTGTAGTAATTAAGCTAGTTATGGTACTCCGATCGCGAATCGAAAAGTAAGGCCTAGAAATGTCGCTGCAGAATGAACAAGTTCGATTAATTGCAAATCGAAGCATATGACATGCAAGAAGAAGGTTTATTTTGCAAGTTTTCCAAAATTACCGTTATGTTTGGCCGCGTAACGATTTTCGTGTTGTTATGAAATCACCTGAAAATCGAGAACTTTGTAATAAAATGCCGCTATGTCAGTTATTTCTAGTCAGTCAGTTGTTTATATTTTTCGTAACAAGGAGTTAGATTGGTTTCAGTTGTCAATAAAGAATTGCTTATTTAACTGCAAAAAAATCAGGGAAATCTAATCTTGACGCGAAAACTCATTCGGTTTTTAGGCGGATCAGCCTCGTCGCTGTCGGGGGTGCTTATTATTTGTTCAAAACAAACTGAAAGATTTTTTCAACCAGGGCGAATTATTCTTCTTCCGGCTATAGCTGTAATCTGAATGATAATATTCAAATGTTAAATCTAACTATCGCTTACAACTCAAAGTATTCGCCTGTTACGTCGCACGAACGTGTTTCCGAAGATTCTATTAAATTGGTTCCAGGCTCCTCTCGGAAAACTCGTTCTGAAGTATCCTTTCTATCAACGACCATTAAAATATCGTTGATTTAAGCTTCGAATCCCGCATACCACTAGCCTGCATAGCATTAGCAAGCGTCTCCGTTGTTTCCGTTTTTGGCCGCGCGAAAATTGTTACGACAGCAAAAAACGAAAGCGGAAAGGAGGGGGAGTGGGGGGGTGGAGGAGGAGAAACCCTAGGCCCGCCTCCTCTCTCCAGTTTTCGCGCGGCCAAGAAAGAAAATCTCATCAAAACCCTACGGAAACGCTTGCCATCGATCAATGCAGGCTAATACATACCGGGCCATAATCCCTTCACCAACTTTAATAAACACATGTGCATAAATATTTAATAAGAATCGTTTATACAAGGCCGTATCAGTTCTGTTGGGCCGTATTTTAAAATTTGATCAAATCCTAGAACAATACGAGAAGTTATTGTTTTTACTTCTAAGAAATTAATGCTCCTTGACACAAGAACATTAAACTTTTTCAGTCCCAGACGGTTCATCAACATCTAGTTTCTCCTTACATAACTCAGATAATATACCTGAGACATTTGGTAATGAAAAATTGGGAGTTGATCAAACCCAGCACTACTGAAGATGAAATGCAAAATTCTCCTGTTTTGGCAGTATGAACAGTATGGGTTCTAGTTGGGAGAATTTAACAACTCATCAATTGGAGTATTTTCTAGGAAATTCAGTCGAGTTGAGTAAAAGACTAAGTGGTACTAAAAACTTAAGGATTTGTTTTGTATTCTCACACAAAACTGAAAAGATAATTAAATTACTTATACTCCGTTCTTCGATTACCTAGGATTACGTACCTGGATTGGAAAACAGCAAAACCGGAAATTATCTGTCCTCTATTATAAACATGTTTACTAACTTAACCTCCGATTGCCTATATTTTTCGTATTTGGAATTTTGAATTAAGATGTCTGTTTTAGTTAGTAAATCTCAATAAATGACTCATCTAACACCAAAACGAGGGGAAATATTTTTCGACTCGAAAACGCATTAGTCGGTTCTTAGTTGTTGTTGTTCGCAATCAGACTTTAGTTTCCGCCTTTTCCGGAAAAAAACTAAACCAACGCCTTTGATTAATCTGTTAACACCCACGAGGCTCGTACGTTACAACTTTGCAGGTGTTCATAATTTGATATTGTACTGTATCAGTCGGGTTACAGCTTGTTTTAGCGTGTAATTTCCTTTAAAATAAGTCGAAAGTGCATTAAAAAGGGATAGATTAAACTTGATTGGTTCAAATTCTGCTAAAGGAAATATTCAATCATTCAATTATAAATAGATATCAACCAGGGCCAAAAAATCAAAGACAATACCTGGCGTTCACGAGGCTCGGGGAATACCCAGAACTAATGCGTTATGGTTGGCCTTTCCGTTCTCTACTCACAAGCATAACGGCTTCCGGTCTGATTATATAAACGCAACACACTTTTCACTCATCTAGTTGAAGCTCGTACCCTCGTCATCTAAAGTATCCTGTATGTAGTTGACGGAAAATGTGCAAAGCGAACGAATTCCAATCGTAAGAGACTATGCTGGTGTGATAAGACACATAACATTAAATCAAAAATTAGTAGTTTTTTCAAAAAAACAAAAAACAAAAAAAACTTATCATTGGAAAACACCCAAATACGTGACAATAACATGTTTACTACCTCTACACAGCTTCGGTCTGCAACGGGTTCAGAAAGGGACCTTTTTGAATTCCTCAAGGCGCCACATTTCTAAAATTTTCAACAGGTTCTATCAGTTACTGTTTTTTCCTGTCGATAATATAACGTCACGTTTATTGTAAAACAATTCTGGACCTGCGCCACTTACACATGGATCGAAAGGAATATCGATCACCTATTAGATTATAAATAGCATAAAATACTTAGAAAGATTCAGTTGGCTTAACAAACCCAAAGAGAAAAGAGCCACAAAGCTTTCTGATCGACAATTGCGCGTAAGTGAAGTTTTTCAATTTGTACAGTCAAAGTAGCTTTTTTAATTAAGGGATTTTAGCTAACATTGTCTGCGGCTCTTCAACAGTATCTTGTGTTTAGATGGACAGACACGGCAAACTAGAGTTGCTTTTGCTGACATTGAATCAGACTGAAACAAACAATACTTCGAATAAGACATCACGCAAATCTTAGGGCTAAAATCGTAGTTATTTGATTGAAGTTGATAGAATCACAGAGTTGCTTTTAGGCGGACGCTTGGATTCTAAGGGATTTTTTGTAAAATAAACTCAGGATTTTGATCTCAAAAGAAGAGACAAAATGCGGCAAGTCATATCCAGGAACGCCAG
>JAOBRD020747931.1:0-10801 GCA_027575215.2 Hydrozoanthus sils
TACAGTGCTCTTTTTTGGCAGAACTCACCATGCCTCTCCATTTGTCCTTTACTTCCTGTACGGAACGGACACAAACGCCAAGCGCATTCACTTCCTGACGAATATTTTCCAAGACTTCGTTCTTTTTTCTATTGGTGACTACAGTGGAAAACTTTGTCTTTATAATGTCCGAATTTTTTTCTGCTTCCTCTAAATTAACAGTACATTCAGCGGCCGTAAAGTTCGCCTTCCTGTTTCTTTTCGCGGACTCGTCGGCCATTGTTGCAGTGTTGCAAAGGCAATCTCGTTTCCAGGTTGCACATAAAGGAAATGACGACACGGATTTACCTAGCAACGGGAAACCATTTGAAGATCGCGGCCGCTATCCAAAGAATAGTTATCCGACGTCCTGTGGATAACTATTCGCTGGATAGCTAGTTTATCCGCTGGATAACTTATCCAGGCTTCGTACAACCGAGCCCAGGTAGTTAAAGAACACTAAACTTTCACTGCATGTCTGCAGCTGAGGCACAAACGCCCCTTCCCGTGTGGTCGCGAGTCTTGCAAACTCACAGACGTTTTACACAACAAGCAAACTGTATTCATATTTCAAAACTACCAAAAAATTAAAACAACCCGAAAATACAAAACTTTCAATATAAAGTAACAAAGCTATATCAACGATTTTAAAAACGTGAAAAACGGTCTCGATTTGATTTTTTTTTTTCGTTTGAAGTTCAGGTCTCAAAGATAACGTGTTTCACGAAAACTGAAACAAGTTTAAAGGTAAGCGATGTATCAATAGAGAGGCGGGAAAAACGGTTGCAAACATCAAAAAATCCCGCCATTTATGGCGCGCGTGCACCCCGGAATCGCTGTAAACCAGATCAATGGACAGTCGAAGTCATTAACGACACATTGCATAAAACAAATCAATATATAAGTAACAATAAACACCACACAAATGTCAAATGAAACTTTATTGAGGTTGAAACCAAGTTCTTTTATTATAACAATAGTAAGTCGATTACCTTTCATTCGCCTTTTACTCAGTAAGTCTGTGTGCTGATCTCTCAGATTATCGTTCTGCCGTAAATTAGTAGTTCCTACTGTTTTTCAAAATCTCGGAAAAAAGATGAGAATTCCCTATTCTTTGAAACAATCTTTATCTTCTCATGATTTCGATGTTTCCCAACGAGTACAAGCACGAAAAGTTAGAAAGAAATGTCCCACTCCACACAAACGCGGGTATCCAAGATGGCTGCCATATCGAAAAATGCACGGAAGGGGCGCGCAAAGCACTATGGGATTTTTGACCGCTGATCAATCCTATTGCTCGAACTTCTAAAAAAATCTGTCTTAATCAAGTTTCAATATTAAAACAATATAGTGTTGAAATAAAGAAATGAGAGCTATAATGCCTTTAAAAGTTCCATAAGTTTGAAGAGCGTCACTGATAAAACCTGAAAGCTCCTTAAAATGTGAAAAGTGAGTTAGTAAGTACCGCCTTCTGCATTCTGTTTAGTGTCTTGTCAGCCTCCCTCTTTCCTATCAGTTCTCTTATGCTTCTCCTCACACTTGCTGAATAGCCCGTCAATTAATTCATAACAAGTTTGTGCATTGCTCTATCATATCCAGGGTGTTGCTGCTTTAGCTCGAATCGCAGTGGCGCATATTTCATTGTCTTCTCGACCCTCTTTGCCACCCAGTTAGCAAATCTTGGGCAGTTCATCTCCAGTAGATAGAATTTTTTCCTCCCCTTGTTGATGATCCTCACGGCCATCCTGTTGTTCCTGACCTCTATGTTCTCTGCATATACTGGAATTCCGCAGTACGCCTTCCCTTCATCGTTCTAGTAAAGGGGTTTTTGGTTGTTCCAACGAGTACCACGGTTATACTGACGTCACGAGGCCCAGGTCTTTTAGAATTTAATTTCTTCTTCTGAAATGAATTAATCTATCTTCAAATTAATGACTTAATCTGTCTTCCAGTTAATGACTTGATTTATCTTTAAATTACTGACTTGATCTATCTTAAAACTATTGACTTTATCTAACTTCAAATTAATGACTTGATCGATCTTCAAATTAATGACTTGATCGATCTTCTAATTAAAGACTTTTTATACTTCTTTGATAAAAGACAAGACAACAATTTTTGTTTGCACTGTTATTGCTTCATTTTTCTATTGAACCTGTTGAGTTGTTGATTGGAAGCGATTCATCAGGGTTTTATGTTTTGATGGTATGAAATAATTCATTGGTAAAAGCGTATGAATGAGTGTCAGTTGTGGTTTTCTGACTTCTCAAATTATATGAACACCTAGAAAAGACGATTAAAGTGCTTAGACGTACTTATTTGATTGTTCTTTAGATGTTTGTCTCCGTTAAGGTACTTAACAGTCTTCTCATTGTGTCGAACAGGTGCCGTCTGTGACCTGTTAATGATCAATCGTAGCAAGGGAGTGTTCTTCTGGACAATTGCAGGCGGGGATCAGAATCTAACTCAGTACAACTTAAGAACAGCTTTCCTCTTGAAGAAGAAACTGGTTGAAGCTGATTGTGACGAGAGATTCTATATTAGCTATCAAGTACTCTGCTGCAATGAAAAACCTGTTAAGATCAGCTTTGCTGGTGCATTTTACCCTTCCTGCTACTTTGTCACCACCGCAGAGGCAAGACGCAAGTGTTCTGCAATACTGAAATCATTGGTCATTGTTTTGGCCAGTCACCCGTCATTACTTGCAAACCAACTTGGGTTACAGTTCATGAATATGTTAACGACGGAGCAATTTGATATCTTGTGGAATAAAGTCCATGATATTAATGATTACCTTCCCCAGTTGTGGATAGATGGTCCTGCAGGAACGGGTAAAACCCATGTAGCTTTGGCCTTCATGCGTTTCCTGAAAAGGAAAAACAAGTTGAAAAACGAAAACATACTGTTCGTATGTGAAAACGTTGGTCTAAGGGAACATGTTGAGTAAGTATTAACTAATGTCTAATACAAACTCCATATAGAAATCAAACACAATAGATTTTTTAAAAGGTCAAATGATGATTGACACTCGGACGTCCACACAAAGTCAGACCTACTTTCAGTGAGTTTGTGGAAGTTGCTAGAAAACTCTTCATCTTGGTCTCGTTTGACACGGACCAATCTTTCACTTTCTCAATATAGGCAGCGTCAGTTTTAATACCCTCGGCATGACCCAGGTATGCAACGCTCTTCTGAAATAAGACACGCTTGCGTGGTTTAGTCCCGCAAAGAAAAATCTTCAAAGAAAACTTCATCAAGGCGATCCAACTCTTTTTGAAATGGTTTTCCCCATACCACAGCATCAAGATCAATAAAGCAAGTTTCGAGCCTCGATGCCTCTAACACAAATTCCATCTGTCTCTCAAAGGTCGAAGGTGCTGAAGTAAGGCCAAAAGGCATTACATTTCAATTGTACAAACCAGAGGTTGTAACAAAAGTTGCTTTGTCGCTATTCGCAGGATCCATCAGAACCTGCCAGTAACCATTGGCTAGGTCTAGGGTCGAAGACCATCCAGCTCCTCTTTAAGGAGTTCAGGGTGTCGTCAATGCGTGGGAGTGAAAAAGCACATGAAGCAGTAGCAGCATTGACTGCCCTTTAGTCAACAAATAGTCTTTGACTGCCGCATCTTTTGGTCACCATCATTTTTGGGTAACCCCAAGCGCTGCTCAATTCCTTAACAAGTCCATGCTCCAGCAATTCCTCTTCTTGTCTGCTTCTTCCTTTTTCCACGTTGATGTACGACGAGGGCGTTGTTTGTTGTTTAATGGATCTTGTAGTTCCCGTGTCTGTCTTAGACGTAGTAAGATTTGTTATTCAAATGTCAAAATCATATAGTACAAATACAGATGTGTGTTTACATAATAGTGGTTTTATCCTCCATACTCGTTTTCTCTGAAGAACCCATTTAACTGCCCCAGGAAAAGTACTGGATTTCAATAGAACGAGGGGAGGGGCGGGGGGTGCAGCAGCTGAAAAGAAGCCCAGTTACTTGCTACAACTGCTCCACGTGTAGCCAAAAAAGTGGAGTGTAAAAATGCGGGAAAGATGTATTGCAGCTTGATTTTCACTATCTGTTTTTTTAAAATTTCACCCCCCTCCCCCAACTGAATTATTTTTGTCTTAATGTGATGCGACTCAGATACCTTGATCAACGTCACTATGAACCCGACATCCATTTGATCAGCGACATGGTTGAACCAAATGAGTGTAGAGTTAAATGTTTTGTGCACTTTAAAGTTATCCAGGGCAACCATGTCATTGTTCCTCTAGCCTTAATGGGATGTGGATATACAATGAAAACTAACCTGTTTCTCAAAAATTACTTGTTGCTGAAAGAGTTTTAAAACTAATATCTTTCTATTGAGATAGATTGACCAATTAAATGCTAAAATATCTCAGTTATAGTTTGTTTAGTATTTGTGGTAATACAAATTCGAAGTATCTTAAACTTTAAACTTATTCAAGCCCTTTGCTTTTACAAGTTAGGTTAGAGGAAACATTCTATAAACAGGGAATTTACAAGCAGATCCTGTTTACACTTTGTAGCTCTAAAACATGCCTGTTCCTTCGCATTGTTAGTTTCGCGTAGAAAAATCGTTTCTTAAGTCCAGAAGTAATTATGGATCTTGGTCTAAAGTCTGGCTGATTTGAATATTTTTACAGGAAATCGAATGTTTGCACGCCTGTATGCCGTCCAAGCTTCATGCAGAGCAGGTACCCTGCTGTAAGACACGTGGTTGTTGACGAAGCCCAAAATTTTAGAAATGAACATGGAAACTGGCTAGAAAAAGCGCAATTTCTGGTGAAGCAGCATGGAGAACCCTTTGGTTATCTTTGGATTTTCTTGGACAAGAATCAAGGCTCGCACTCTTTTGATACTGGCCTTCCAGATGCCCAGGAAAGAAAGCCAAGGGTTTCGCTGAAAAAAGTTATTCGAAATTCTAAGAAAATATTCAGCTATTCAAAAAAATTCTTAACTGAGATTGGCGATAAAGCTTTGGAATTAGGCCACGATTTTCAGGGTGATAAAATAAAAACGTTGAAGTACTCGGAAAGCCGCAAGAATGCTGTGAAGAAAGAACTAATGGAATTGTTCGAAAAAGGGTATGACAGCAAGGAAATTGCATGCCTTGTTAGCACGGATCCCGAAGCATATCAACTAAAATCTGAACTTGAAGATGTTCTTCACGAAATCCAATTTGGCAATGTTGAAGAAAATTTCAAAGATTGTTTAGTTATAACCTCTGTTAGAAAGTACAGTGGTATGGAGCGGCCAGTGGTTGTGTTAGTGGATCCAAATGTTGACGGAAAGTATCACAAGTTCGGGCCTTTCATGTATTCAGCAGTCACTAGGGCGATGGTGAAACTTGTCATTTTAGAAAAAAGACTCTCCCACCCGGTGAGCAATTTTTTGTAAGGATAATGCTCTAAAACAACATCAACGTAACAAAATTTACCTATCCACCCATCAGACCCTTGTCTATCTCTTTATCGTCTATCTGCCTATCCGTCTATCTATCTAAACAATTTATAGAACAGTAAATAACAAACATATTGCAACAAATTTACAGGTTATGTACAGCTTCCAAGACGATACTTAAACCATGGTACCATTAACATGGTTATATTTTTTATTTTTGGATTTCAGATGGAGATAAAATCGCTCAAAAACAAATGCCCTGCTTCAGAACCACCAACTACTATGCCTTGAAACTCACCACTGTGAGTTTTTCAACCTACGATCTTTACGATGGCCTTGCAAAGAATCGCCTTCAAGTCAATGAATAACGTTACACAAAAGAAGTGTTATGTATGAGCAAGGACAAGCAATGAACTTTAAGAATTCAAGTATGAGTTACGGTAGAATCCAAGCAGAATTTTTTTTACGACTTTTTTGACGACTTCATGTAGATGGTTTAACTTATGGTCCTTAATTTTTTAGCTCCTTAGTGTATTGTATAAAGTACTTAGACAAGGACCCACGCTGTAAAATGATCGTTGGCCTTTCCAGGCCGCCAGTCATTTCATTCAGCGAGGTGTCAACATATCACAGTTTGGTCGTAAACCAGCACTTTGCACTTGAAATTGAATACATTACGTTCGAGGGCTTTTAGTTTTTAAAACATTGGTCATTCAGGCTTACTTGGTTCCAAAACTAAATTTTGGAACTAGCTCGGAAAGATTTCTTGGTGTAACTGAAAATCACCATCAGGAAATTTGAATTTTTTTTAGGAAAATGAAAAGACAAAACGCGATATTTTTAGAAGAATGTGATCCGTTATCAAAAATCTTATCGCTCGTTTCGTTTGCCTTTATGAATAGCTGTTGAAGCACCGTTTACGTCAGCAAGAAGGGGAGGAGCTTTCCCTTTTATAGCGCGGGTCCTCAAGGGTCAATAAGGCTGTTGAACAGCTATGTGGCAAGCTGAAAGGGCCGATACAAGTCCCCAACATCAAAATTGTCAACAAGATCCCAGCTTATAAAGTCAATGAATTTTGCTCCTTAAAACCTACTCTGAGACTTTACAGTCCGTTTCCAGTTTTTAATTCAGCTACTTTTCGACTACAGCTCCAAAGTGTGGGACAGTTAAAATAAAGCCCTTACCGACAAGCTTTAAAGTTGCAAAATCGCGCGATGAGAGTTTTGATTTTTTTAGCTATAAACTGACTAGTGTCGACCTCATTCAAAATCTTGGTTGGAAGAAACTAAAAATCCTGCGCAAAAAGCTATTACCGTAAAACCCCACTTTAAAGCCCACTCGGATTCGCCAACGAATATTTTATTCCCGGATATAAGCCCCCGTTTATAAGAACGGCAAACAGGCAAATCGAGACTAAGTTAAGTTAAGACTTGTAGTTTTTTACTTTCATTCAGTTCCGTTCCAGTCGCATAAATCGGTTATACAGATGTTTTTCTAAACAAAATTCCCGTTTATTGTGACGCACAATAGTGTTTTATAAGTGTACTTCAAAATGTAATGGTATGCTAGCTTCAATTCGTTTCCCAGATACGTTTTATCTAGTCGTTCCAAAACATTTTTAATTCCGCTTATAAGCCCCCCTTCCCCCCCTCCCCCGGGATAAAAGCCCCCTGTTTATAAGCTCACCCAAGACCCCTTATGAAGTTACATAAGCCCAGGCCATTAAAGTGGGATATTATGGCATGTTCTTTTGCCGGTTTCCAACTGAACGTCATAATGGCTTTACTAGTACCCTTGAACAAAAGAATTCAATTTTGATTATTTCTTTTGTTAGGGCAACAATATGGCCTCTTCATCTTTTGTTTTGACTTCTCTAGGGAGTGCGTTAAACCAAGAATAAATTCCTTCAAGGATTGATAGCTTTAGTTACAGCTTAAGGTCGGTTTGCGACAAGCAAATACTTATAGTAAATTTCAAACTGGCTGCAGCACTTTCTTCAATTTACATATAACCAATAAATGTGGAAAACAGGTTTTTTTATTATAAAAAAAAATAGTTTAGGTTTTAAAATTAGATAGTTTTATGTATGTATCCTGATCAGTTTAAATAAAAGAATATACGCTCCGTTATCGAAGCTAATGTTGTCCCTTCGTCAGAGAACTGTACTTCAATTTACAAAGTTACCGTCCAAAGATGGAGGGCGTGGTCATAAAAGGAGCATGTGGCTACAACCTCTCTGGCTATCTCCCTTGTAGTTGATTCTTTTCTATTTTCTGAACGACTATCGCCACCTCTAATATTGTTCTTTCCTTCAAATTTTGGCCGCCAGTCGGCTCCATAAGCCAGTGTGCTTCTCTCGTTGTATGACGTCATCAGCTCCAATGTTTCTTTTCCTAAACGGAAAAAAAAACAAGTTACCGCTTTGAACATATAATAAAGATCAATTTATGTGTCAAAGTTCAGCAGGTATCGTCATTTAAGTTCGATATTTTTCAGTCAATTCACTACAAGCTGACTACCTTTGCTGTTTCTTTAAAAAGGTTTATTCGCATTCTTATTAAACTAAGGATGGTTCGTGATTATTCCCCTTTTACCTCCTTGGGGATAAGAATTCAAGGATTTCGTACCATTTAGACAATTTTACATTTGCATATGTACAGTGCGGTACATTTTAGGGCTCAATCTTATATCGGCGGTTCGAGCCGGGAGTTCAATAACAAACAGCCAGAGTGGAAGGTATTTGTTGCTACAACAATTGATTGAAATGCCTGCACGTGCGCTTTTGGATGGTACCTCTTAGGGTTTGAAAATGACCTGAACTTTCTCAGATCGGTTCCTATTAGGGGTTCCGTTGACATTTTCCGACGTACATCCCCGCCCGCAAAACGTTGGAGATCGATGCTCACCAGTTTGTCTGTCAAACTTCAAGATGTGGAACCCTTCATACATGGAAGCCGTTAGGATGAAGTTCCCGGTTCTTGGATGCCACTTGATCCTCCAGACTCCACCACCTGGGTTGCCGGTACATATGGGAATCTTCATTGCACGGGTGTCCCAAACCAGAATTGTTTCATCATAGCTAAAGATTGGTACAACATGTAAACAATAGGTGGATTAAGTCATTCACAACTTTTTCGCTCGCAGCAACACTATTACAGTCCGTTGTTGGATCCCTGTGTCGCACGATAGTAGTTTATTTCGTGAGTGGGATGGTAATGGATGATTTTAGAGCTTGCAGTTTCGCAGTATCATACGGCGCCTGCAGTATCGCAATATCATACGTCATCAGCGGTAGTACTCGCAGCACTTTACTTTTGATAAAAACTACTAGTAATTAGTTATGTATTTATACACTGAGCAGATATTATAAAACTAATTTAGCGTCATCTCTCGAGAACCTATCAAATGAAGAATTTTGGATAAGCAGAAATGGACCCCACCCTGATATCTCGCGTAAGTAAAAATTTTAAATGCGTCGAAAAATTAGAATTATAAAAATTAGTAAAATCGCACTGGAATGTATTCGTTATACAAACGTCTAACAATGCCCAAGTAACGTTAAGATTTCCAATTCTCTAAAATTTTGAAGAGGTAAACACTTCAGTAAATTCCACAGGGCTCAGACGGTAACAAAAATCAGGAGTTTGAAAATGCATTTTCCAGGGTTGGAAAAGTCGTGGAATTAGGTGGAAATGGCCAGGGTCATGTAATTTCTTTTCATTATTGGTTGTGGCTTGCTTGACAAAACGCATGTTTTTAAGATTTTGAACTTTATCACGAAGTGGTATTAAATTAATAATGATAAGCGTTTTGCTCTAAATTGGAGAACGTTATGCCGTCTTTCAGTGTTCAGAAGGTGTTATTGGAAGTCTCCAGTTTGAGTGGAATCTTTGTTTTCTTGATTTTCCGGGTCGTGGAAGATGACATTTGGTCATGGAAAAGTGTTGGAACAGTCGTGGAATTTCATTTCACATTCTCGGTATGAACCCTGTTCCAATCTGAAACTTTACGGAGTTATTTACCTTCCAGTTGCCATGATGTATTCATGAACCGGGTTACATTGAATACTGGAGACTCCCATGCTGTGTCTGTTGGGACAGAAGATGGAAACAAAATGATGTACATCTAGAAAGAATAAAAAACAGGTTTTAAAGAAAATTAAAAAAGCAGTTTGGTAGAAACAGCTGCTCCTTGATGATATCATTGTTGGTAGTGTTTAAGTGATCAGATATAGGAGATTTCCAGGGAGGTAAAATTGTCTTTCGAGACTTAGCTCCAACTTTTTCTCATGATAAAAACAATCAAGAAAGCCCACAAAACGTACTAAAATAAAATGTTTATTAATAAGTTATAATATTTGTCTCATAATTTTTTTTCTAGCAACTCGATGCACTTGTCAGTTAATGATAACTTGAAATTACTTCGTAGTAGTTATTTGGATATTCTATAATTCTGCCCAAAAATTTTCCAAGAATATACGGAAAATTGCCTTTTTTTTATTAACGTCGAGGGTTTACAATTAGTTTAAATGTCGAACTTCTTCGAGGTTTTTCATATTGTTCACGTAGGTGTTTAAACGAGGAGAGGTAGTGTAAAAGAAACCGTATATTGGGACGTACGTAGTGATGTTCGATCCGCTTAGTTACTGAGTGAACAAAATACAAACTTTTCTGAAAAACTGTTGTCTTTTTGATAAGCTTGAAACAGGACATTCGTATCTCAAATGCTGCAATGAATGGCACAACGATGTATCTTCTTTCACTGAAATGGAACACGAAAGAATTTCGTGAACATAAATGAGCACATTTGAGGTATCCCCGCGTTTAAATGTCATGGCTTTCTCCAGGCTTTTCGGCAGTCCAAGGTACAGCATCCCCGCGTGCCAATATGTCATGGCTTTCTCCATAATTTTCAGCAGTCCAGTGCAGCATCCCCGCGTGTAAATCCATCATGGCAGGATAGATTTTCGGCAGTCCAAGGTGCAGCATCCCCGCGTGTAAATCCATCATGGCAGGATAGATTTTCAGCAGTTCAAGGTACAGCATCTCCGCGTGTAAATAAGTCATGGCTTTCTCCATAGTTTTCGGCAGTCCAAGGTACAGCATCCCCGCATGTAAATATGTCATGGCTTTCTCCAGGCTTTTCAGCAGTTCAAGGTACAGCATCCCCGCGTGTAAATATGTCATGGCTTTCTCCAGGCTTTTCAGCAGTTCAAGGTACAGCATTTCCGCGTGTAAATAAGTCACGGCTTTCTCCATAATTTTCGGCAGTCCAAGGTACAGCATTCCCGCGTGTAAATATGTCATGGCTTTCTCCAAGATTTTCGGCAGTCCAAGGTACAGCATCCCCGCGTGCAAATATGT